>JASCZW010004140.1:0-44875 GCA_034211315.2 Aedes japonicus | reverse complement strand
TCCACTGTTTTAGCCGGATTTAGCGTCGGCTCACTGTGCCAAAACCACTCTCAATTGGCTTGCGGAAAAGGGTATAGATTTCGTTGAGAAAAATATCAATCCACCAAATTGCCCTTAGCTTCGACCCATCGAACGTTACTGGGCAATCGTGAAGAGGGCCTTCAAGAAGACTGGTAAGGCAGCTGGGAACATGCAGGAGCTCAAAAAAATTTGGTCTCAAGCGTCCAAAAATGCGATGCAACACTTGTCCGAAACTTGATGAAGAGCATTCAATCCAAAGTTCGAAAATTCGCGAAGGAATAACTTAAATTTCATCCGGTCTTCATTATGTTCAAGTTTAACCTCGTACAATAAAGGATCATTTTTTTGTACGAATAAAATATCGGTTTTCAACATAATTTGAAAGAAAGTTTGTGGATAGCTTATTTTCGATACACTCCTTAAATGCCGAATCGACTATATCCGACCGACAAGAAGTGCCTCACGATGTCCAACTTCTTCGCTCCGGGGTCTTCACCCGGCAGTACAAACTTGTTTGACTGTTCTTGACATGGTTTCTGTACACAACAGGGTTGCTACGATTTGTTACGGTTGCAATGCATATGTGGATTCGTCACCAGGTGGCACGGCAATCGCTAAAATCAGTAGATTTTTTTTATGAGCAATAGTTATTATTGACGACATTTCAAGCTGAACAATGCATTAGTTTCTAAGTTACATTGAGAGATTCTCTTCGTTGACTTTCTCTTTCGTTAATAGTTTGTCTATTAAACGATTTGCTGATGTGTTTGACGTATTGGATCCTTAATTACACTTTATATTACCGTACTGAGTGTTGAAAATACTTGAACGTGTGTTTACATAGCCGTAGGAACGCAAAGAGAAAGTCGATGAAGAGAGTCTGTCAATGTTACTTAGGACCTAATGCATTGTTCAGCTTGATTTGTCCCCTGCTAAAGTAGTTTTAACACCTACAAAGGCCATCTTTTGAACTACCAGGATTATTTTTCCAGATAATCCTAATGCTCAAACGTTTCCTTACTAGGCTTACTTCAAACTACTTTTACGTTTCGAATCACTTGAAAGTTTTCAAAGTCTTCGGAGAAATTCGACGAGTTACACATAAATGCGCGGTCGCCAAACCGAAATCCACTTGACCCCAAAGGTTAATCGAGCAGCTAATAACTACCAGCAATCATCCCTTATCGATGGACATTGATCTCCAGCAAACTTAAATCCTTCGTCTCAATCCATTATCCGCTAAATTTGAGCGATAGCCATCTTCGCCCATTACCGTTCACTCTATCATCAATCTCCAGTCCGGTGGCAACGCCAACCAGCTTCTTTCCATCGCGTCTATTCTTCGCGTTATAAAATTAGAGGAACTCGGGACAGGGGTGGAATGCACTTTCGCCGTTCGCCAATTTTCTCTTTCAATAAATATGAATAAATCTCCCGACTTCCCCGGACTTTTCCTCCGCGCGTGGACGTGTCCCGGGCTCGAGCGCGGATGATTGGTTGAAGCTGCAGTCCCCCTTTGCTCTAAGAAGTTACATAATTTTACGGCAGCGCAGTAAAGCTTCTGTCAAATAAAAAACGACTTTTATTAGATTATAGTTTATATGTAGAATGGAAAATGCATATAAATTACATTCTTTGCACGGTGCAAGCGGAAAGCGGTGGACCATGGTGGTCGGTCCCGCAGAAGATGGACATTGACGATGCTGCGATGGTTCCACACCAATCAGGACTGAGGACTGAGGTAGCTCCTTGGCAGCAGACGGAACAAATTGAAAGAAAATGAAGTGATGGAGTTCGAAACGATGCCACTCCGATAAGTTCTCCTATCGGGTGGAATCCGCAGTGACGAAGCTGGGCGGGTTGGGTTTCGACGGGGCAATGGTTTATTTTTTTCGTACTTTCGTGGGTATTTTTCAAACAGTTTTAGGAAAATGCTTTCTTTTTTACTGCAGTTAACGACTGGAAATAATGGACGATAGTTGTGAAACACTTCACTTCCAATTAAAGGCCGCCTACTCAGTTTCAAAAACTCCAACGACTGTTTTGTATCTGGTCGACGTTTCGGCCATTGGTTTTGCCTTTATCAGGTTTTTTTTTGTCGTTATCGTCTAAATTTTCTCTCGTTTAAAAGGCTAAAACCCATGGTCGAAACGTTAGGCAGATAAAACACTGTCGTTGGAATTTTTAGGACTGTGAAAGCCGCCTTCAAAACTAATAAAATTGCGTCTTAAATTTTCATGTTAATTTGAATGACACGTGGATGAAGTATAGAATATTCCACAAATTTCAAACAATCGAATTTTCAAAGCTTGGAAAAGTTTTTTAACAATGCTTCTAAAAGATACCAGGAAAGATCGTTTTCGAAATTTAGAGGAGTCTTCTTAAGAAATTCGAAAAACTCGTTTAGGTTCGCACCGTTGTTATATTTGTTATATACAAATAAAAACGATGTTTATGTAAGGAAAATACAGGTGAAATTCATTCATCAACAATGCTCAACTAATATTTCAAGTTTTATTATGGTTTTAAAGCGTACTACTTGTCCACATTTTACCAGGCATTTTAATCTCAAGAAAGATTTCCTCAGAATTTTGGTTCCTCGCTCACAACAGCTTTTTGAGTCTTCTTAAGGTTCCGCTTGACGATGGCCCAATATTGGCCCAGATTGGGCTGAGCTCTGGCGTGTTGGGAGGGTTCCTTGTCCTTGGGCACCACTTGAACGTTGTTGGAAGCATACCACTCGATGGCCTTTTTTCCGTAACGGCAAGATGCCAAATCCGGCCAAATTAGAATTCGATGTCCCCCCGATCCAGCTTTCCTGGCTGTCGACAAACGTTCGCCGAACACTTTTAATACGTTGGTAACAGTTGATTTAGCCACATTCAACAATTTCCCCAACTTGGCGTGAGAGTAGTTTGGATTTTCGCCATGCACGTGCAAAGTTTTGATGCGTTGTTTCTCTTCCTTCGACGATATTTTGATAACTGAAGTGCTAATCTCAAAATCAAAATAGAGCCATGATGCTACACGCACACATCTTCAAAATGAGGGGTGTGTTTAATGCACTATGAAAGGAAATGCTTCAAATATAAGTCGACCAAATTTTGATCGAAGCACCCTTTACTACTGAACTCTAGTCCGAATTAATTCGTACCTATGAATATATGTGTTTTTGTTATCAAAGAAATACATATAAGTCCTTATTATCATTTTACGTCAAGGTAAAATCTATATAATAAAAATGAATTGGGGTTTCCTTTGTCACGATTTAACTCGCGAGCGGAAGGACCGATCGGCGTGAAATTTTGTATGCAGAGTTTTTTGAGACCGGAGAACAATCTTATGATGGTTTGAGACCCCTCCCTTCACTGGAAAGGGGGCTCCCATACAAATGAAACACAAATTTCTACACAACTCGAGAACTAATCAAGCAAAGAAACCAAATTTAGCATGTGTGAGTTTTTGAAGGCAAAAAAGGTTTTTATGGTAGCTTGAGAACCCTCCCCGTCATAAAAGGGGGGGTTTCCATACAGAGAAAACACAATATTCTGCATAACTCGGGAACTAATCAAGCAAACGGAACGAAATTTAGCATGTGGTGGTTTTTTAAGACAAAAAATGTTTCTATGTTGGTTTAAGACCCCTTCCCATCCTAAAGGGGGGGGGGGCTCCCATACAAATGAAATACACTATTCTGCATGACTCGAGAACTAATCAAGCAAATGGAACCAAATTTAGTATGTGGTGGTTTTTGAAAACAAATAATTGTTCTATGTTGATTTGAGACCCCTCCCCTTTCTGAAAGGGGGGAACCTATTCAAATGAAACGCAAATCCTTGCATAACTCGAGAACTAATAAGAGAAATGGAACCAAATTTTGCATGTGGAAGTTTTTGAAGGAGGGAATGTTTCTATGGTGATTTGAGACTCTTCCGTCATATGAGGAGGAAGGGGGAGAGGGTGCTCTCAAACATATGTAACACAAATTTCTGCAAAACTCGAGAAATAATCAAGCAAATGGAACCAAATTCGGAATGGACGAGTTTTTTAAGGCATGAAATGTTTTTATGGTGGTTCAAAGCCCCTCCTCCCTCTTAAAAGGGGGGCTCTCATACAAATGAAACAAATTTCAACCAAACATGAGAACTATACCTACTGCTGTGCAAATTTGTATTCAGTGGTTTTTGGGTCCGGGAAAGGATCTTATTATAGTTCGACACCCCTCCCGTCTTTAGAAAGGGGGGCTCCCATGCAAATGAAAAACTATTTTCTGCATAACTCAAAAACTAATCAAGCAAATGGAACCAAATATGGCATGTGGAGGTTTTGTAGGCAAGAAATGTTTCTACGGTGGTTTGAGACCCCAAGCAAAAGAAACCACATTTAGCATGTGTGAGGTTTTAAAGGCAAGAAAGGTTTCTATGATGGTTTCAGATTCCTCTTCGCCCTGAAAGGGGGGGCTCCTATACAAATGAAATACAATATTATGTAGAACTCGAGAACTAATCAAGCAAATTGAACCAAATCTGGCATGTGGAGGTTTTTGTAGATGAATACTGTTTCAATGCTAATTTGAGACCTCTCTCTTTTCTGAAGGGAGGAGGGGGGGCTCCCATACAAATGAAACACAAATTTATACATAACTCGAGACCTAATCAAGAAAATGGAACCAAATTTGGCATATGGAGGTTTTTGAAGGAGAGAAATGTTTCTATGATGATTTGAGACCCCTCCGCCTTCTAAAAGTGGAGGGAGGGATCTCCCATATAAATGAAACACAAATTTTTCCATAACTCGAGAACTAATCCAGCAAATGGAATCAAATTTGGCATGTGGAATTTTTTGAAGGAGAGATATATTCCTATGGTGGTTTAAGACCACTCTGCTCTCTTAATGAGGGGGGTCCCATAGAAATGAAACGCAAATTTCTGCATAACTCAAGAACTAATAAAGCAAATGGAATCAAATTTGGCATGTGGATTTTTTTGAAGGTCAGACATATTTCTATGGTGGTTTGAGACCCCTTTGCCCTCTGAAAGGGGGGGGGGGGCTCTCATACAAATGCAACGCAATTTTCTGCATAACTCGAGAACTATTCAAGTAAATGAAACCACATTTGGCATGTGGGGGTTATTGAAACAGGATTTTTATTTATATTAAAATGGATTTCTGTCTGACTGTCTGTCTGACCGATCGGAGTGAAAATATGTATGCAGGTATTTTTGGGGCTGGAGAAGGTTCTTATGATTGTTTGAGACCGCTTCCCCCTTCCGGCTCGCATACAAATGAAACACAAATTTCTGCATAGCTTGAGAACTAATCAAGCAAATGGAATCAAAAATGGTATGCGGGGTTTTTTGAATGCAAGAAATGTTTCTATGGTGAATTCAAACACAAATTTCAACCAATCCTGACAATTATCCAGGTAACTAAGCCACAAACTGTGTATTGTCTGGGTAAGAAGAATGTTCTGATAGAAGTTTGAACTCTTTATTACTCAAAAAAAAACTCAATAAAAAAAGCGTCAGATCTATGTAATGTTCATTCATTTAGTTGCAGGCGTAGCAACGCTCGCACCGGGATCAGCTAGTTGACAATAAAAATAAGGAAAACATTGTTAGTCTTCATTTATGTGAATTCTCATTTTCTAGATTTCGTGTTCATGTTTGAAGTGGTTAGGACTAGAATTCTGATGCATGGTCAGTATTGCAGTCATTGTTTTGATTCAGTTTTGACTAATTAAGAGGCGCGCCTTAAGGGTTTTAATCCCATTCAGGCCTAAGTGGTCATATATGACCCTAAAAGGAAAATAGCTGCATAAAATTACAAAGTTAATCAATGTGTGCTTTGTCCTTAGCAAATTTGTTCTTCTAAATTTTTCTATCAGGGAAAACTAATAAAAATACAAGTGATGCCTTACACTGACGACCTAAAATATGAAAAGGTTCAGAAAAAATAATATAAATGCCTTATTAATAGTGTAAAGCGTTGTATTAAAATATGGTACACATGCAGACATTTTATTAAATTTTCGTTGATACATGTTAAACATTTTTGCATCTCACTGGAATGTTCTAGGTTATCCAAAGTGTACTTGAGTTCATAACTTCAAATCTACAGTTGTACCAGTAGCGTTTAGGGGTTATATAAGGTTATTATATGTATTCAATCATATTGAATGAACATTTTAGTAGGTCAACAGTCAGTATTTGATAATTCTGTGATGTTCTAGTTCATTTAAACTGGCATTTATTTCTGAACTTAAGATCTACAGTAGTAACTATAGCTTTCTGAGTTATACAAAGTTGTGCTACGTATTCAATCATATTCAGTGAATATTTTCGAACGTAAAAAAAATATTACCAGATAAACTGGAAAAGTTTAGGTCATCCAAACTGTCCTTGAGTTCAAAACATTAGATCTACAGTTGTAAAAGCAGTTTTTTGAGCTATATACACACTTAGATTTTTTTACAGAAATCTGTAAAGTTTTACCGAATTCTCAACAGCTTAACGTTCGGTAATCCGATTTTACGGATTTCGGTGAAATTTTACAGATATCTGTAAAAAAATTACCGGATTTCGGTAAAATTTTACTGAAATCCGTAAAATCGGATTACCGAACATTCAGCTGTTCAGAATTTGGTAAAACCTTACAGATTTCTGTAAAATAATCTGAGTGTGTAAGGTGACGATATGTACGCGAACATATTCAATGAATCTTCAGGAAGGTCAACAGTCATTAGTTTTAAAACTATGTGATCCTCTAGGTAATCCAAACTGTCCTGGAGTTAAGAACTTAAAATCTACGGTTGAAAAAGTAGCTTTTTGGGCTATAAAAAGTTACGTCACGTATTCAAGCATATGCAGTGAATATTTTCGAACGTAAAAATACATAGGAAGACCATCTTGCGATAGTCTAGGTCATCCAAACTGTCCTAGCGTTCAGAAATCTAGATTTATAGTTTTTACAATAGTTTTTAGGCAATGCAAAGTTTCAAGAAGTATTCAAACACAGTCAATCAATATTCTTAAAGCTGAACTAACATTAAAAAGTAATATAATATGTTCCAATCTATCCTTGAGATCAAAACGTAAGGCCTGCAGTTGCAACAATAGTTTTCTGGGGTATGCAAACCTACACACTTAGTTTTTTTTTTACAGAAGTTTTACCGAATTCTCAACAGCTGATCGTTCGGTAATCCTTCTTTACGGATTTCGGTGAAATTTTACAGATATCTGTAAAAAATTTACCGGATTTCGGTAAAATTTAACTGAAATCCGTAAAATCGGATTACCGAACTGTTGAGAATTCTGTAAAATTTTACAGATTTCTGTAACTGTAGTTTTCTGGATCAAACAGAGTAACAATATGTAATTGACCAAGCTAAGTGAGTCTTCTGAAAGGTCAACAGGTATAATAAGATATCTTGCGATGTTATAAAGCCTGTTCACGGACACCAAAATAATAGCAGCTACATAAATTTACACATGGTTCAAGAAAACCGATTGTTTATATTACAATAATAGAGTTATATCTACATTAGCAACAGTAAATAAAGATTTCAATCCATTCTTTCTATCAAATTCCCGAACTTTCTGGGTAAACCAGGCATCAGGTTCCGTATGGTATCCTCGGATACGTCCGCCGTGACGATTCTCCATCTTCTCGTAAAATCATCGGTACCATTTGCTTTCTTTTTAGTTTCGAAGAGTTTCCGCTTAACTAGAGCCCAGTACTTATCAATTGGGCGAAGTTCTGTATAGTTCGGTTGATTGGCTATTTTTGGCACGTGTTGGACGTCTTATACCGTTTGAGGACGGATTTCATATAGTGACAAGAGGCCAAAACAGAGCTGAAGAGTCGTGGTTTCTGATAAACGGTAGCAACCGCTTATGCAGACTTTCTTTCTCGTACCCATCCTTATTGATAGTGCCGGTGGCGACGAAACTTTAAGATATTCGACCACAACTACATATGGCCTGCCAAATCAAATACTTCTTCGGGAAATGCTCGGCAACAGCGTACCTTTGCATTGCGGCATAAGAATCCAGACCCGGAAGCTGTTTAAAGTCTTCGAGTACGTATGTTTTTTCGTCGAATGTTTGCAAAAAAATTGTGTAAAACTCCTGAGCACGACTTTTTGCAGTGAAATTTTCCTTGTCAGCACGGTTGGGCATCTTTTTCACTTTGTACGCCTTCAGTCCTTACCTCGGCTTCGTACTTTTTGTACGTATGATTTAGACTTCCTATTGTTTTGACCCACATTTCGCACAGAAAGATTGGGATTTTTCTTTTTAGCGATGTGTACGACGGGTTCTCCCAGCAGCTGAACACCTTCCGTTCAAAGACACCAAGGTCGCGTTGGTCCTCCACTAGCAATGTCCATGTTTCGTGGCCGTATAGAACTACAGGTCTAATTTATGTCTTGTAGATGGTCAACTTTTTAGTTCGGCGAACTTTGTTAGATCTTAGCGTCCTTCGGAGTCCAAAGTAAGCACGATCGCCAGCCATAATGCGCCTTTGTATCTCTCTGCTGGTGTCGTTACCGGCGGTCACCAATGAGCCCAGATACACGAATTCGTCTACTACGTCTATTTCATCAACGTCGATCTGAATTCCTGGTAGGAGGTATTGTTTCACATTGTTTTCTCGTGAGCCTCTTCCCTTCATGTAGTTCGTTTTAATCGTTGAAACACAGGCCCAATCCTACCAGCTTCAGCCTTTAGTCTGATGTACGTGTCTGCCATCGTTTTAAAGTTAAGTGCTATGATATCAGACTTCCTGAACATCGTGCAACGCGTGTTATCCCAGCTCTTCGAATCACATCCTCCAATACGATGATAAACAACAAACACGACAATCCATCACCTTCCCGTAGGCCTCTCCGAGATTCGAAGATTCCTGATACAAGGACGACACACATCACTCGATCCATCGTTTCTTGGACCAACCGCGTCAGTTTTTTGCGGAAATCCATATTCGTGCGTAAGCACGAGCTAAAAATATGTGAGCGAGATAAGGCGCTATAACCTTGGCAACTAACGCCAGGCTTTTGGTTCAAATGCCAAAAGTTCACACACAGGCATAAGGAGCATAAACTAATCTTTCTAGCATCTATGCTCCCAACGATAAAGTACAAATTATCACACTGTTCAACGCTCTATTTCTTGGAATCCTGCGGCACATACTACGCAGTTGGCCTGGCCGTTCATATAAGGTTGGAATGTTAATTACTTGGCAGGATCAGCTGGGATAATATATCAAAGTAAAATAATGTAAAACTTGGAATAAATAGAGAGAGAAAAAAATCCATATGACCGAATTCACGGAAGTTCGAATATTTACTTCTCATTGTTGAAGAACGCCCGATCTTTGCTCATGTTACCTCCCATTAGATTCTGCAAAACTTTCTCCGCAACTTTTCGCTGTGCTGCAGGCCAAAATTTCTTGAAGCAGTCAACAGAGCTTGCTTTTCTTCCATCTTTCTTAAAAAGCCGCTTAATTATTGCCCAGTATCTTTTGATAGGACGTAGTTCAGGGCTGTTTCGGAGATTTTTGCATTTTTCGACCAAATCGACTTTGTCTTTCTTGAGCACCTCCAACGTAGCAAAACCGTTGTGAGCAAATGCCTGATCCCGCCAAAACAATGGAGGATCCGGATGCTTTCGCTAGAAGGCGAGGGGAGGGGGGCGGTTTACTGTAGTTTTCTCAATTGATTGTAGCCATTGTGAAATACAAAGAACTCTTCAAGCCACAGAAGCAAACCAAACACTTTTCCCAGAATTTTGGGATGTATCATCGACACATCTTTCCTCTGTTCAGCGTTGAAAAATTGCGGTCTCGTTGTTCATCAAAATTCACCGGTCCGGCTTTTGGAGAAGAACGTCATACAATTTCCGTCACCGTATTTTCGAAGAAGCTTTCTGCAAATTCGTCCTTTTTGGTACTCTCTGCTTTTTGTAGGTTCTGAAAATGTTACGCTTTCTGATATTCTGCACAGTTCCGACGCAAAAGTCATTTTATTTGGAAATTCCACGAACGGGACACGGTTTATGCGATTTCAAAAGGCGTATCGTTGCCCGCTCTTTTTTCTGGTCCGATGCCCCCTCTTTTGCGTCCAGATTTCAGTAAATCTTCAAGAGAACACATTTCTTCAAGCGTCTTAACAATCTTTAACACTGCAGATTTGGTGAACTACACGCTTTTTGCCAATTCTCGAAATGACAACATTTCGGAAACCATTTCTGCAGTTGATCGTTCGAAATTTCTCACTGTTTTCGATTTATCAGGTCAAAGTAAACAATGCTTTTACAAACTGAGCGAAAACTCATTATTTTTCGTTTAGTTTTAACCCTAAACCATTGATAAACAGGTGTTTTTCATGGACAGTCCTTAGGTGCTTCTGCATAAAATCGGTAGAGAAACTCTACATGTGTTGTACACAGTACAACCACGGATAAAAAGGCATAGCTCTTAGAATAAAACCCTCCCAAAATTATCGTCAAGCGTTATTTTGAAGTACACTTACGCCCTCTGTTATAGACAATTCGAAGCATTAATTTACAACCTGTGCATCCCTCGGACAAAATTTTCGGCTCTGAAAGTGACCGCTGCAAGCGTTCTTTTACAGCGGTTTGTTTATCTAGGCCCACTTTCTGTACTGTACTGAGAGAAAAATTCTGCACACCCACGTTGATAATCCATCGTGGTCCGCAATACAAATCGCAAAAACGTTTAAAATCGCCAAATAAACCGTGTATGATGTGCTCAAACGTTTAAGGGAGCAAAAGAGTGTGGATCGAGTGCCTCAAGGTAGGCGTCGTAGTGGAACATATGACCACAAGATGAACTAGAAGGTGTTGAGAACCGTCAGAGCAAACCCTGGACTATCAGATAATGAAATCGCACAACAATACGCTGCTGCTCGCAGTACCGTTCGAAGAATACGTTTGCGAGCAGGATATCGTTCTTATCGAGCCAGCAAGCAACCAAACAGAACGTTGAAGCAAAGTTTCGTCACCAAAGCTCGAGCTCGGAAATTGTACCAGCAGGTTTTGGCGAAGTATCATGGATGCCTGCTCATCGACGATGAAACCTACATCAAAATGTATTTCAGACAGCTTCCTGGCCAAAAATTCTACATGGCGACGGCACGAGGAGACGTTCCTGCGAAGTTTAAGTTTGCTTTTATGGACAAATTTGCCAAAAAAAACTGATTATTTGGCAAGGGATATGCAGCTGCGATTCAAAGACCAAAGTGTTCGTGACAAATAAGACAATGGACTCGAAACTGTACAAGGAAGAATGCCCCAAACCGCGTACTACCTTTCATTAAAGCCCATAATAGTCCCGTGAAGTATAGGCCAGATTTGGCGAGTTGCCACTACAGCCGGGAAGTCATACAGTGGTACTGCGATAATAACGTAGATTTCATCGATGAAAACATAAATCCACCAAACTGCCCGCAGTTCCAGCCCATCGAGAGATTTTGGGCAATAATTAAGCGGAAGCTTAAGAAAATCGGCTTGGGACGCGACTCAGCTGACCAAAATGTGGAACAAATGTGCCAAGGTAGTTGACTCCGGAGCTGTGCAGCGTTTGATGGGAGGAATAAAGAAGAAGGTGCGAATTTTCATTCGAAACGAAGAGAAATAATTGGTATTGATATTATTACCTTTGTAACCGGAATAATAAAATCATCTGTATCCGTTACCGAGATGCAGATGATTTTATTATTTCGGATTTTAAATGGACATAGCTTTACTCACGGTTTTTCCTCTACTTCACCGACGCCTATTTCTTTTCCATCCCGTCGCCCCTGTGATGCTCGCGCCTTGGAGAACACCAAGTAGTTAAGCTGAGTTCACTCGTCGTTCACCAAAATCCTTGATGTGGTTATTTCCCTATGAGTGGGCGGGAAAATCGCTCACCAGAACGCGTTATCGACGTTCACAGCTTCCTTCCACGTTCGGCCGAAATTGGGAACTTTAATGTTGGCATGTGGGTCAGGGTAGTGGCTATATAAGCCGAAGCACGGCTGAGCGCTTTGTCTTACAAATCAATAGCATTTATTTGTTTTACCAGAAAGGCTTCTTATAAATTATAACTATACTTCCTAATTGAAACAAAACTAACAATTAATTAAACTGCACCTAAGACACTTCTCACGTTCACATAACCTCGACAAACACACTGCAAAACTATATCAACTTCACAACCTGCCTCTTCCACGGGTCAAATTAAAGTGGACGAGAAAGCATTTGATATTCCTCACATAGGCCGTTCTAATGTTCTTGACCTTCGTTCCGGAAATCGCAAAACGATATTTTCTAAAGACGATCTCCTATTACCCTTTGAGACGATTAGAGGTAGTTTACCCCTTTCACTCGAGCATCCTACGTCTGACTATTTCATTCCTGTCTATGACTTCAAGCTTGTCTTATTATTACTGACCCGACGACAACTAATCCTACCAAGAGATTACACTCCCAATCCCAAGGATCAAGAGCAAAAACCAAATTTGCATTTCCGCCCCATCATACAATCGCGATATAAACAAGAACAAACAGATGACAGTTCGATATTGGATGACTTGCTGAATGCTTCAGTGGCGCCACTAAGGGAAGTGTGGAGACAGTCCCAAGCAAAACATTATTTGAAACGTTGGCTAGGGTTGGCGACGAATGCGTTCACGAGTGTTATGCCTGTTTGTCTGTGGTACAACGCTGCGAGTGCTCTAAGGTTAAAAACCTATTTTGATAATTTTCATAAATGCATCCAAAACAACCGTTTTTCAGCAACTTTGTCGATTTTAGTCTCAAAATAACCCTTACAAAACGAATCGGTGAAGTAGTTCGATCTTCTACGGGAATCGGGGCTGTCACCCCCTAGCTTCGCCATCAACAAAAGACTCTACCAGCGAACAAGAAACTGCTTCTTCCGCCCTGTAGACGGCTAGCGAGAATAAAGAGATCCACTCGGCTCGGCCGGGAACTGGAACGGCAGTGGCATAATAGACCATTCGCGTGCCACACGTTGAGAAGGTATGGAAGCAGAAGCCCGGATCAATCTGCCGCCGTCAATCTTGTTGGAAGAAAGTATCCCTATCCATGCGCTCGGCACAAACTTAAAGTCCTCGTAATTGATTTCTACTCTCCGTTCCATAGTGTCTGATCCTCTGCCATCGGGATGATGATGGCAAAGATAGGTTAAGAAACCATCCTTCCAAGGGAACACGCTTCGTTACATCCTTATCCACAATGCACGCATCCGATTTGAAATTATAATTTAATTTTCTCGATTTCATCCCACCAAAACAGAGATCGGACCGAGCCGGAAGGAGTGATGCAACCGGCCTAGCCAAAGTGCGTCCGCCATCCAGAGAAAGAAACAATAATGTCCTCGCTACGGAAGTCGGCATCGTTCCGGTCGCGGATTCCGGTGCGAAGGACGCGCGTTTCGACGAGACGTTGCGTAAGTCCGCAGCCCTCGACGTCGACGATAACCAGCACGGGATCGATGTACGACGTCGGCGGAGGCGGCCGGCAGTGGTACGAACGACGCTACTCTTCCTCCAGCTATTCCAGCAGCGACGAGAGCCACGCCGAATCCGAGACGCCACTTAAGGTAATTTGTTTACTATAGTTTATTCGGGGAGGTTTTTATTGCCAAACTCATAAACGGATGAAAAGTGGGTTCAAACTCGTTTCCGCATAAGTAAACTGGGCTACCGTTGCTAACCTATAAACCTACTGGGAACGGGATATGATTTCAGCCTTTGTTGTTATCCAACAAACACTTCGTCGGGGGGAGGTGGGCTAAAGTGCGTCTTTTTTTTTCAATGACATTCAACGTCGATTCCTCACAAAACGCAAGCCTCCTACGATATCTAACTACAATTTAATGACAGATCAAACATTCCTCTTGTTTTCAATTCGCAAGAGCGGGTGGAGAAATCTACTTTTAAACTCAATGTTTACAGTTGGCTTTTAGGACATAATCATGAATTACTCGAAAATTGAATCAAACTCGACTAAAAGTTCCCAAACGTAGCGTCATTCAAAACCAGCAGTGGACATAATTTGGAGTGACAGCTGACATGACATAAACATCAGCTTGAATGACTGTTGTTGTTGTCTCAATATTCGGTAATAACTCATTTTTAAGTGACTCTGCTTTTGAGGAACTTGAGTTGACTTTTTCGTCAACCTGAGGTGAGAATTTTCCCACGGGATTCGTTCCACCCCCCGTTCCCCTAGATGCTGCTATCGTGCGAAATGTGCGAAATAGCGACGTTGCTGCCATAACAACCGAAAGCTCCTCCAATCTCCACTGGTGCTTGTGAGTTTGTGAGAGGTTGCAACATTGAAGGATGGTTTATCTAGGCACCTATGTAGGTAGGTTGGTAGGTAGGTGTATGAGGACGATCACTAGGACAACAACAACTCGGAAAAGTAGCTGGTAGCTGGTACTCAGTAATATAGCCTTTATCGTTCCCGGGGGGAGATTTTGCTCGCCATTCTCGGTAATTGAGGAGGCAGACAAAGTTGGTAGCACTGAAACTGCGCTACACAGCGTATGAAGTTTTCCGGTGCCGAGTTGAACCCGACAACTGCGGGGGATTGGGATTCAGTTGAGAGCGGACGTTCGTTTCTAGGTTATGTTGGTTAATGGATTAAATTGATTGAAACGGACGTTCGAAGAATAAGAAATAAACAATAGAGATAATGAACTGGAGATGATGAATGCCGCACGTATCTTCTTTGTTCCGATGCGTTGGGTTCGTTGGGTTTGATACGGAATTGTCAAACTGCATTATTTCAGCCGCCAAAATTCGGCAAAGATTGCGACGACCTGAACGGGAATCGAACCAGATCATCTCTAGCATGGTATTGCTTTGTAGCTTTCACCGACTGAGCTACGGGAGGACCAAACTCGGTATACCTATTCCAGCGATTTTCCAATTTGTAGATCCCGTCCGAAAAGTGATTTTCTGGAAGGTCTGCAATATACTCCACCGCAGCGTTGATGATTTTGCCATCTTTTGAGGTTTGGGAACAGAAAATAGTCTGAAGGAGCCAAATCGGGAGAATACGGTGGATCCGGAAGTAATTGGAGCCGTAAGTCCTTGATTTTAGCCGTGGTTGTGATCCTCTTGTGCGCCGGTGCATTGTCTTGCAAAAACTATAAGGTCATTATCCTTATTGCGTTGTAGATCTGTTTGGGTTGTGGTCTGTTTGGGAATTCAAAGTCTATCATTGCCGATAGACGTCTAGGTCAAAATTGTCCTAATGGAACGTTAGACCAGCATTAGAATGTAAATATATAAGAAAATTCTATTGTAAACTCTTTAGATAGCATTTGATGGCCCAGAAAAGGACCGTTTGGTTTTAATGAGGATACGGCCCGGTTGTATTTTCTACGATTAATTAATTATTTAACGATTAATTAGATAGTTATGGAACCACATGCTTCGCAGCCATATGCTGCGATATATCACTTAGACTTTCTCAAAATTAATTGATTCCTATCGAATGGTAGGGATTCTATCCAAGGTACTAGAACGTAAGAAACACTTTCAAGCACTGATTGGAAATTGAAGAGAAATTTACCAGCATTGAACAACTAGTTATAAAGGAATTATGACTGTGATAGGGAAATCATCACATGCTAGCAAACAGCGGGCAACGTGCAAAAAAAAACTTCAAACTTTTAATTTAGTTATTGGATATGTTCAATACTCAATACGAACTCAACCTTCCCTCTATACTGTAAATGTGTTCACATGGTCGGTCTGACGTGTTCGTTTAAAGCAATGCCATGTTTGGCCGGGCGCGTTAATTGAAATTTAATAAAGCACAATACAAAAATTCAACCAAACAAACTCTTTAATAAGCAAACTGATTTGGTCGTACTGAAAAGTACGGATTTAGTTGACGGAGGCGAAACATGGTTCAGCATTGAACTTTGGCTTTCTTCTTGGTTCAGCTCCACGTCGTTGCGAGTGACCATCTGCAGGTGACGTGGTATGATTAATGTCTCGTGGAAGTCACGGGCGGCATTTCCCACCAACTTGTAGGCTTTAGCAGCAATATTTCTTGCAGCAGGGTAACAGGATTATCGGCACCAACAGCCAACTACACCAACGCGTCTCTGGACAACGACTGCTCACCATTGCACCCTCCAGGGTGCTCGCTACCGCCAACTGCATTCCTACAGTCTCTGCACAGCTCCAAGACTGTCGAAAAACTAAAGCAAAATGCGAAGGTTTACTTCTTATATAACATTCATGGTTGCCTTGGAGAAGTTCATTACTTAAAAGTAAAATCTGTGCTCGGAAAGTACTGTGTATTTGGTATATTTACTTTGAAAAATCGACATTATAAGAAATCACTTTTTATTTACGTTATTTTCAATAGCTTAATGTCAAAAATCAATCAATTTTAATATTCAAAATGAGGCGTAGAAAATGTTCGATCGATTGGTGCAAACATTTTGGAAATCAATCGTGGAGTGACTTAGTCATGAACGTTCAAAACCTATATATTTTACGTGACTCTCCAAATTTTCGCAATTCGAACGTGTACCCCAGTATTGAAAACACAGACGTATGCCTGCGTCAAAACAAAATTGTTTTTCTCTTCTTGTGATGCCGTGTTGCAGCAATTTTGGCCTTCGATCGTTTCAACAATGCACAGTTATAGTTGCTGTTGATGGTTTAATTCTTTTCGAGGTAGTTCACGAAGAGTATGCCATGACATTCCCAGAAAACCGACGCCAAAACCTTTCCGACCACTTTGAGCCTCTCTAGGCCGCTTCGGAGCCTTCGCGCCGGCTTCAATCCATGGTCGGGCACTCATTCTGTTCGCTGGTGTGCAATAATGGATCCAGTTTTCATCAACGGTTACCGATCGACGCCAAAAGTCCTTCCGATTCCGCATCAGCAAGTCTAAACACTGTTTCGTAGTGCTCACGCGTTCGTGTTTTTGGTCAGGAATGGGCATGCACAGCAAACAGCGCACTTTTTCATGTTCAGAATTTCGAGATAGAGAGAAGATCGAGATAAAGAGACT
The DNA here is from genome assembly GCA_034211315.2 of Aedes japonicus. NCBI lineage: Eukaryota > Metazoa > Arthropoda > Insecta > Diptera > Culicidae > Aedes > Aedes japonicus. Next base: position 27,779 of record JASCZW010004140.1, on the reverse strand, counting down.
CTCTTATATACGAGAGACTATGTTATTAAGAGACGCGCGGAGAGAATAAAAGTTAATTTGGTTACAAGGCCAACTGAGATATTTTGTCTGTACCCCACATTTTGTGTTTACACCGAGTGACTTTCACAAGTAGCGTGAATTTCGTCTGCTGCACCGTTACGATCAACAATTACATTATTATCAATAACAGTGAACAGTGTGCACTTAATTTCAGAACTTTTTTCTATGTGACTAATTTTCCTTTTCGCACACATCTAGAAATAATTACTACCGAGTTGAGAAAAACATGATAACTGGCTGCACAGAAAAAAAAAAATTAATTTTAAAAAGCACGTATAATTTTCGCTCGTTTAATTCCAAGCCAAAGGAGGCGTAAGCCGCAATTGGTTGTGGTCTTTGATGCGCCATACAACAATGTTAGCAATCTTTTACACAAAAGGTTTGATTCAGGCGTTATCTGGCTTAAATTTACATTAAATATTCCATTATTTTCTGCCACATCTAGCATTCTCTTTATGTGCATTAGATAACGCAGAAAATTCAATGTTTCTTTTTATCCGTGTGGATATTTAGCTTTAAATTTTGAATTTATTTAGTGACTAATTTATAAGCATCTGCGGAAAATCAGTGGAACCAGTTTTATTGATCGACCGACAAAACCTCAAGACGCTTAACTCAATTGATCCCTTACATAGTTGTTCCGAATCTTCCTCAGGGACACTATTCCGGTCAAAATTGTGGACACAGTGAACAGTCATCCAGGCTTGAACATTTTTTTCAAGTTTACTGTGTAAATTTTCTAAAGCAAACCGTTGGAAAAACAACGCCGCCTAGTCTAGGTTTCACCAAACTAAAATTGACAGGCTATCAAATCTCGAGGCTAGCAAGTGGCGCCATCAACATACGAATCACCAAAACTAAACGGAAACGAGTGGTTATTTTAAAATAGTAGTTACAGAAAATTACACACGGCGGGCACTCCAGCTTGGATGTCTGTTCTCTTTGGTGACACGCTATATTTGCCGGATTTGGCCTCCTGCCACCGGTGTTAGACTGGTACAGAGATAAAAATGTTATTTTTGTACCAAAAGAACTACATTATTATCTTTGTACCAGTCTAAGACGGGCCGGGCATAGTGGCACGATGCCAAATCCGGTTAAAACAGTGTCGGGCCATCGTGAGATCTCAAGAAGGGCAGAAGTCGTTTTTGGAGGCATTCGTCCTTGTAGATTTGTCCGTTGACGGTCCCAGAGGTGACGAAGGGCTGACTCATTATGCCACATCCGCAGATCGCTTGCCAAACAAGGAATTTTTTGGCGAATTTCGACAGTTTCTTCTTCCGTACACTCTCCGGAACGGCCAACTTAGAGGTAGTAGTGTTCCTGCCCTGACATTTGTTTGCTGTCGGCTTTAATGTAGATCTCATCGTCCATCACAATGCAGAACGGTTTTGTGAGCCACTCTCTGTACAGTTTTTCTTGCACGAGCTTTGGCCACCGAGTTCTTTTTATCGCTTCGGTTCGGTGCCTTCTGGACCTTGTACACATGTAATCCAGAACGTTTCATTGTTTTCTGCACAAAACAAACTGAAACTTTCACCTTTTTCGCAACATCCCTGATCGAAATGTTGGGATAACGCTTAAATTGGTTCAATACCATCCTGGCCTTCTCCGGATTTGATGGGCCACGTCTTTTGCCACTACCATTTTTCCGCTTGGTTGTCTTACGGTCCTTGAACGTTTTGATCACATGAGATACGGTTGAATGTGCGATTCCGAGCTGTTTTCCGATCCATCGATGAGAAGCGTTTGGGTTTTCGAAGTGAGTGCCTAAAATTGGTTGGCGCACTATTTCTTCATTCGAAGCCATCACTGAAATCACTCGACCGATTTTCACGAAACTCATTACACAATTGACACAATACAATGAAATAAATTCAGGTAAAATTTCAATAATTTTTACCCACACGCTAAAAAGTTACGAACAATTGCGTGTGTCCAAATTTTATCGAATACAGTCTTTAATCCTCCTGACACCCTAGAACTTCGCCGAATTGAAAGATATTGGGCCATTGTGAAGCGAAACCTTGGGAAATCAAAAGGAGAGTTAAATAATTACAAAGATTTTGCTGAAAAGCGGGAAAATGCTTCCAGAAAGGTTAATGGGGACACTGTGCAGAGAACTTAATAAATGGTATCACACGTTAATTTAGAGCATACGTGTACAAAAAGTTCGAATAATAAAATTTCAATGTAAATGAGTTATAAATTAACCGTTTGTTACGATGGTTTTTTGGCTGGTTGGCTAGATTTGGCTGTGCACGAAATGGCTGTACGAAAATTTGGTTTCGTTTCGATAACTAAAGCCGATTTCAATCAAAAGTGTCGCAATAATCATCGACTCACCCTTTACTACTTCCAGTCTCGTTTGGAAGACGGTTCGCTTTTCATAGCACCACCCTCACTCTGCTGGGGCTTGCTGTATACGACATAACACAAGACAGTTGGACATCGTTCAACTTTCTCAATTTCATATTCTTCTAAATAAACGGCTTCTGAACAACAGATTGAATGTAATCCCCATTCATAAATAATCTTAATGTTTCATCGTAAAGAATACCTAAGATTCGATTCTATCAGCATAAAGGTGAATTATCAATCACTGGAATCATGTCCCCTTGTAAAGGATCAGCATACCCTATCAATAATCGTATCCCAAACGAAGAAGAAGAAAAAAATCCAATATTCAGTTCAGTTCCAAACGTTGTAATCCCTATACATCACCCAAGAATGGACCAGTATTGTCTCCACACTCCACGCTGACCGTGAACAGCACGCCAAGGAAAGGAAACTACTCCACTGGGGGGAAGGAAAGCACCATCGACAACAACGTCGGTCGTCCTGCTGCTAGGCGGAAGGAAACTTCCGAAATGCGATGTAGAATGCCAACCAACGACAAACCAAGCAGGCGACGAGCAGAACCAGAGGAACCCATTTCACGCCTCGCAGCATCGCTAGATCCCGAAAAGCCTAGCGCGCCCTCGCCAGTGTTCATCCATATGATGGGTTGCCGGTGATTTATGCCAAGTCAATAATTTACGACGCTGGAAGTTCGGCGGGCTTCCGTCGTGGAGCATTGAAATTTTCCGATCGACAGCAGCGTTCAGGTTCGGGGTCGGTGCCGGATGCGGAGAAAAGGAGACGCGGAAAACAATCACCATCAACGGCGCTTGGAAAGTAACGTTGGCAACCGATCCGGACCAGAGAGTGGGTCGTGTTGAATGTTGAATAAGTAAATGGAGTGGTTCCTTTCGGTGGGAAAACAACCGAAATAACATTCCCTCGCTTAATCAGTATTCCGGAATCAATTTATCTCGGCTTAATTGTGTTTTCGACTCGGTGCTGCCAGTCAGTGTGGGGCAAGGTGCCAACGTTTTTGCCACCCAGTAACATATGTGGCAATTATGACCGGCGGGCCTTGATCAGGTGTGGAAAGTGAATTAGGTATGAATATTTACAAGATTTGGTCGTCCGGTCTGAAAGCGAATCAATATTATTGAGTGTTTTTTTGGCGAGGCTTTCTATCGCAGATGAGAAAACTGCTAACCGGATTCGTGTTTAAGTCTGATATGGTCACGAACCTGTCCGTTGCGTCTGCCGAAGGTCTTTTAACGTTGGACTACGGTTCTGAAATGAGAGCGTTACGTTAAAGTGAGTTTAAGTTAAGGTGTTTTTGAACGCTAATAACTCTCATTTGACTGAACTTCGTTCATACACCATTTCTCAAGTACTTTTTCAAACAGACGTATCCGGTTTTTATTAACAAAGAGGGGAAGTAAATTCAAACGTAAATTTCTTAAAATATTCAGCACGCTCACGGAAAGTAACATCACCATCATCTTAGGGAAATGTTATTCCTTGTTTTAATAGCCCTAGTTTGCCTGAAAGTGCTAAGGTTTTCAAGAATTTAACGTTTGAATCTTAGTTCCCCTCTTTGCTTACAAAAACAGATACGTCTGATTGAAAAAGTACTTGAGATTTGATCGGAATCTTGATGATTTTTTTTGTTTTAAAATTTTAGTTAAGTGCCATTAGTATACATAGTTATTTTTTTACTGTTATACATTTTTAAAATGAACTACTTTTGCTCCCATACAAATCTGCATATGAGCAAGACCTACAAAAACGTCTACTGCCTCTCCTGAAGCGACACAATTGTTCCGTTCTATTTTGGCCGGATTTGGCATCTTGCCATGGAGTGGTATGCTGCCAACAACGTTCAAGTGGTGCTTAAAGACAAAAACCCTCCCAACACGGCAGAGCTCCGCCCAATCGAACAATATTGGGCCATCGTCAAGCGGAACCTTAAGAAGACTCAAAAAGCTGTTGTGAGCGAGAAACAGTTCAAGGCAAACTGGCGTTCTGCGGCGAATAAAGTGGACAAGGACACTGTACAAAATCTTATGGCAGGTGATAAACAACAGACCCGGCAATTCGCATTCGGTAAAAAGGAAGCTTAGCTGAATAATTGTCCTGTATTCTGTATTGACTGAACTTGAAAAAGTAAAAGAATTTTACTCATAAATAAAAATTTTGATCGACTGTTCGACCAAAGAGAAGCTAGAAACTATCACAAAGCTGTCAGTGGTACATGAGCGCGTACCAACACGTTACCTTTTGCCTGTTGAAGTGGCGGATTCGTCCGTGCCTTGACCTACCCCGCAGTGGAATGTTAGGCAAAGGGTAACGTCCTTGGTTCGAGTACTATATTACCCTTTCGCTCAATTTTCAATACTTCTATTTAATGTCCAACCTACCATACACTGACGGAACTTTCAACACTTCATGTTTTTCATTCTAGCAAACGTTTTTTCACTGCTGCAAGTGATTAATACTTAATAATTGTGCTTAAAAACATGGTTCCATACATTTATAAAACATAAACAGGAAATATACAGTTGTAAATCTATCACGCCAAGGACTAGTATACAAACCTCACGCTTGGCGATGTTATATTTTTGAATGAGGATATTTTTTTTTTCGTTTTATGTATTATAAGGCTTTACTTTTTGCGTCATATTAAAGTTTGAAATAAAGTATTACACACCTAGATTTATAACTTTCTTTTGTCATTTAACAGTAATTTCAGCTTGTTTAACCCATTTTCGCCGTTTTCCACAGAACATTTTTTTTCGACGATATCGTATCAAAATATAAGTCTTGTGGATGCATTAATGAAATTCAGCATTTTTAGAGGTTTTTTTTTGACGCTTAGGAACACCGTGACAGCATGTTGCGTATACGCAACACTGGCGCATTGCTCGACAAATAGAATGCAACATACATTTTAATCTCAAATGGTACACACTCAGCCACACGTTAATGGATGGTTAACTAGCTACAAATAATATTTGGCCTTTTGTGAACATATTCCCATTGTGAAACGACAAAAAATAAAACCAGTAACTTCTAGTTTATGATTGAAATTGTGTCCATAAGACATATACCAACTCATACAATGCAATTTGTGAGTTTTTTTTTCTATTGGTGTGTGTGAACACAGTCAGTAAGATAGCCAAAGGATATACCTTTCAAACAAACTAATTTGTTTTGATCGTATTCAACGTACATGCATACACGAATTTTTCAAAACCACTGTTGTGTATACGCAACAGCGGACGGAAATGGGTTCATACAATCTGTGTTGCTTGGGAATGTATCCCTTCCGGAAATTTTACGAGGCCAAGAAAACTTGGATGCTTCAAAGAAGGATGGGTTTGATGGCTTACCACCTGTATTTCTCAAATGTTAGTTAAACCTTTATTTGGGTTGTATAGCTCATCTTTGGACTCTGGTATACTGCCTTCTATCTGGACAGAATCTTATCTAATCCGGATTTTCTAAAGTGGGAAAAATCTGATATTAAAAATTAGCGTGGTAGTGCTATATTATCTTGCATTCCAAAGCTGTTTGAGTCCTTAACTTATGACAAAATATTCTCGAAGGTTAAATCCGTAATAACTAGCATGCAACATGGTTTTGTTAAGGGGATCAACAGCTGCTAATTTGATACAACTAATAGCTTTCACTTAAACGCAATGGATAGAGGAAATTATAAATGATGTTACTCATAAAAACAAAACGACAACATTTTTATTCAGCTCTGGAAGCTCACAAAAACAACTAATTTATTTTAAGAAGCGCGCCAAGCAAGCCAAAGGACGCGTAAGCAACGAAATTGTTTGCAATCTTTCATACAGCAGGTTGGATTCAGACATTATCTGGCTTAAATTTACATGAAATATCCCATTAGTTTCAGATAAATCTAGCATTCCTTTTCTGTACATTAGATAACTCAGAAGATTCAATGTTTTTTTACATCTGTGTATAATTCCACCTTTAATTAACATGGGTGCTTATTAATCGCTTTGAATTCTAAAAAAATGGTCAAAAGGTCGAAAGTAACATTTGTAAACAATGACTTCTAGCGTATCTTCGTGCTCCCACAAACAAAATAGCACAAGAAACAAATTCAGGTAGTTATTACCTTCCCGTCGGTAGTGGATACAGATGATAGTATCCAGGCATTTCCAGGAAATTTACTTTTGAAGTCATTGATTACAATTGTTACTTTCGACCATGTTGGAATCACACATTTTGGGAGAAAATCGATCACATTCACTAAGTCTTACAGAAAGCACGCGGAGATTTTATAACTTCACTGTTTGTTTAAGTTGAACTACAATAATTTTTTGATTTTTCTCGCAAAAAACGACGCAGCAAAAACAAAACACGTCAGTTTTCAAGCACAGCTTGCTGCGATCCTTCCGTTATACCAGGAACAGACATACAACGTACAGCCAGCGTTGCCAGGTGAATTTATACAATATCGGTATTGCTTATTAAAATATATCGGTATTTATCGGTATACAGTGAAACTCAGATTTTTTTAATTGAACTATAGTTTAATTTTGATGTAAGATTACAATATATTTGGCGATCATTTTTTTCTATTTTCAAATTTTATATGAACAAAGTTTGACGTAAACATAAAAAATAAAATAAAATATGCATTAGCCATTTCTTTTATTTTTACCATCTCGAGGTTGAATATATATACTTTCAATAAATATACTTTACAATATATATTTTTTAGAATACACACTACTTAAGATGTTATTAAGATAACAAAAATCATGTACAGGTATACCTCGATAGTACGTACACCTGCGCCTCGTTTAGTGCACGTACTATCGAAACGTACGTACTATCGAATCACAATAAAAAAAATCAAATGTTTTTGAATAGTGTTTTAAAATTGTTTCAATGATATGAAACAAATGTTTATACTAAATAAATATATGTTTTGTCATTTTAAGGCAGTTCATACCGAAAAAGAAATGATTACAATACCGTATACCAATCAAATGAGCTGGTCGAGAAAGGAAAATGGGCGTGTGTGTGTGTGGGGGGGGGGGGGTGTTTTTAGAAGCTTTCGGCTATTACTGGACCGAATTCAACACACCAATCGCTTAATGAGTGGTGTTCGGCCTATGGAACGCAATTGAACAGTTTTGGAATCGATCAACTGGTTCCGAGAATATCGACGGGACATGAGTGAAGGTTGCAAGAAACACCCCTCAACCACCATGCGATACCCCAAATCGAATGGGCATACAATAATGAGTTCATTGCTTGTCATTCCAACAGTCTAAGACCACATTGCTTAACCTTACAGTCATATTACGGACTCTCCCGGGAAAGTTGCCAGTTTCTAACTTGACATAACTATCTTATGCAACACAAAAAATCACATCAGCATTCGAAAACAAGATCAATGATAACTCAATTGAGTGCCCCGGATCAAATAACCCACTTTTTGTCATGTTTCGGTACTGCATTGGAAACATCTTGAACACATGAAATCAAAACGAAAAGGGTCAGATATGGATAAGTTCAGGGTTTTTGTTTATTTCAAGATACAAACAAAAACATATTGTAGTTCTTGTAATTTATTTCGAGTTAGTTTTCAAGAAAAAATTCCATTTTCTCGGATAGGATAAGGAAAATCAATTGTACACGGCCAATCAGTGAGTTTGGTTATGTACTAGCAACCTTTTCAAAAATGTTAAGCCGTATTTGAAGCAAACAAAACTGCGTATTAAGTCAATCCTTAATACTTACTTCTGCTTCATTAGAAACTCCTAGAACCTTGATTGAAGTTAGCAGTATCATCGAAAAACTTGTTTTTTCATCGATTGTTGGTTCACAGAAACAAAAGCGTTCACGAAAATGAAAACTGACCGTGAACTAGTTCCCAATTTCATGATTGTTCACGAATTCATGACTGCAGCTCACGGATCCGGGCACGGATTTTTTCCGTGTATCGTCGAATTATTCCCGGTGTATGTGCTGTTGTTATTATCAGGGTTAGGAACACCCTCCACTATATCATAATCCTTTAGAATTTCGAAGTATTCGTCTTTTTCTTCTTGAGTTCTAGGCTCGAGAGTTTTCTGAGAAATGCTTCGCAAATTATCCTGGAGTATAGATAATGGCAGGTCACCTGCCTCATCGCTATCTACCAGATTATACATGTTCCAGGATTTCCTTATTGCATCCCCTGGAACGCAATCTCATGCGTGAGCCACCCAAAAAATAGCATCTTTATGATGATATTTTTCACATTTTCGTGGAATTCTCCGGTTCGGGATATCATCTCTTGCATACGAGTTTTTCGGTAGTTCGTTTTGCCCATATGTATTATATTCTGGTCCTTGGGTTGAACGTGTTAGGAGATAGAAATTTGGTCCAGATTTTTCCCATCTACGGTTTGTAATTCTCTGCCATTGAAATAAGCTGAACAATTAGCAAGAACTAACAGGACTCTAAAAGGCCGATTAAATTCTTCCAAAAATCTGGTGACGCAAGACACACATATTCCACAAATAACCATTGTTTAAACAAGAATCGTGTCATACAAGCATTATTAGAAGCCGAGTAAGGAATTTGCCAAACATACTACAGTGCCCTTGGTTTTTTAGATTTACCAATTAACATTAATGGAAGCTTCAATAATCCATCCTTGTTGAAGCATGGCAAGAGGGCAACTCATTCACTTTCATTCGCGTTGAAAATCTGGGATGGTGACAGTTGCTTTTTTTCGTTTTTGTAGTTTTTTTTTCGAAAATTTGTTTACTTAATCTTCTACAGCCGCAATATTTCTCGACAGTTTCTCTCCAATGATTTTGAACAAACAAATGCCATGTCTTTGTCTAGATAAGTGCAAAAGCAGTGCGATGTTTTGCCAGTTATTTTCAATAAAAGTAATATATTTACCGATTGATCCTTCTGACTGCACTGCTTTTTCTCTGATTTTCTGCTTCGTTTGTCTGATTGTTGCAATTGTTGATCGAGATGGAATGTTATGCTTTGCCATTACCTCTCTGGTGTTCATCCCATTTTCGATATCCTCAATGAACCGTAGCGATTGCAATAGCAGCTTTTTGGCGCTTCAGTCCACTAGTTTGTGTTTTCCCCATTTTTAACTCTCAAAGCCAATCTACTTGGTACCAGCAAAATAGAAATAAGCACAACGAGAGGCAACGCAATCTAGACCAAGTCCTAAGTAACACGGAGAAAAAAATAAAGTCATATCAATAATATTCCGGTCCCGATCAAGCATATTTGTGCATTGACTTTTATATAATACTTTTTGAGATTGTTTCACGCATAATACAATAGATCGAAGAATAATGGAAGCTTCAATTAAACAGAATTGATGATCTAATTAGAGCATGAAATAGGGTTGAATCAACCATATTATGCTTAACATCAACAATATTCATTGTTGATGATTTGACAACTCTCTGATTCTCATGATAAATTCAATAATGTTTATGTTTAATTTGACCTTATTTTGAGGGTTGAACTAATGGTATCAGATGGTTGGTTTAAGCATACACAGAGATTCGTTCAAATAATCTTATGGTTGGGTCCAAAAATCAAAAAAATCGTTAAATTTACGATAAAACTTCCTATAATGGTGGTATTTTAGTGCAATATGTTCTAATTGGAACATTTTGCACTAAAATACCACCATTATAGGAACGTTTACTCAATTAGCACATTTTCTTTGGATATTACGAAATTAAACAACATATAACAATGTTTGAAAATTGGAAATATCATTCTTATCAACAGTTTGCTAGTCGCGGTGGAGGAAGAAGCGCTTCGACTTCTTCACGCTTGATTAATTGTAGCGCATCAATGTCGTACCCGTTAGCTGAAATCAAAATTTATTAAAACTACTTTGAAGAATAGTTACAATTTGCTTACATATCTACAAACTCTTCGATGCCCGCCGCGGATGATCCAAACGATTTCAATAATTCTATCACTTCTTCGTCAACATAAAACTCTTCAACCAGGTCGTCGTCAACCGAGTGATCTGCCGCTCCCATGATATTTTTTTCCTTCGCTTTGTCGTTGAGTGCGGATGGCAGCCACGAGGCTCAGTAGAAACTGCTATATGCCCTATTTAACCTTCCAGTATGGGTGATTCAACGATAAACACGGATTCAAATAATGACATGTATGCTTGATTTAAGCATTTAATGGCTGATGTTCAATAACGTTGATTCAAATGAAATATATGCTTGATGTAAACATCAAATCATTTTCAAACAACCATTTAAATTAACTATGTCAAGAATATCTTCGAAGCTTGGGATAACTATGGCAAAAGTTATATCAATCATGCATCATTTCTGTCCGTGAAGGCCGTTACAAATATTAATTAAAAATAATGTCCTACCGCCGCAACTTGTGTAAAGGGTAAATTTGTAAGAAGGATAAAAATCTAAGCTCATGACTCTACGTACTATCGAATCAAAATGTACGTACTATCGAGTGTACGTACTATCGAGGTAAAATGTACGTACTATCGAGGTATACCTGTATATCATCACTTGTAAAACGGCAAGCTTAAATGCAGTACAAGAACAAGGTCGTGGTAAACATAACCTATTCATAAGTCAGGCTTATGAAATTTCAAACATCGTTCATATGTTGAACCTTATGAAATTCTTTTGTTTACTTGCATAAGTGTAGTGTTGCAAGCGGTTAAAAAAACATCTCCTTTCATGCTGGAAAATGTAATTTAATGATTATATGTACCATTCAAGCAAATTAAGCGTGAAAAAGTTTAAAAATTCGGGGCCCGATTGCAAACATGCAGATTAAAATTTTCAAAAAATTTCCCAAAGAAATTAATATGCTACAACTAACGGATTTCTATAATAACACTATCAGAAGATTATTTTCAGTGTATGTATAAAATGAAGTCCGATAACTTCAATGTTCATTTCCCCAACGCCTACTTTGTACAGATGAATTAAGAGAATTGAATCATTCATTTCTCCCACACTCAAACACGCTCCTGAACAATCCAATGAAATTAATTCAATCGTTTCGAATCACGAAAGACATCACTGATCCCACCACGGATGCCCTCGATAGATGTTTGTCACGTCCGGTGTCCCCAAGTGTGCCATAAATATTCATCTGAATCCCACTGTAGCGTCAATAATCCCTTCTTTTATCGCTTCTGTCACTGCAACAGCACGTGAGATCCTTGACCGTAGGCACCGCCTACCCCCCTCCCCGCCCCGCCGACACAGGTACAAGTTCCCACGGAGAGTTTAAAATCACCCCAGCACCGGGGCGAACACGTATCCACTCGATTTTGGGTCGGCGATAATCCGTTCTTGATACCGGCGGAAACACCATTAAAGCAGCAACAGCACACTCACACATTCGCGAGGCCAAACCCGATTGAATTAATTAACTTCTGTCCTGTGTTGTTCTTTTTTTCCCAGCTGTTGCTCAAACATTCCCCGGCGGCGCTCACGGCTGCACGGGCGCCAGCGGATGTTCGTGACAGGGCCCGGCAGCACCAGCTTGTCAATCTCAGCGTCTCGACCGACGCCATCAGCCTGGACGGATTGCTGGATTGCGTAAGCAGCGGGAGCTTTTCCAGCCCACCGTCCCCGAAGGGGACACCGGGAGGACAAAGCAGGCCGACCGCCGGCGAGGATGGTGAGTACAACGGGAAAATTCCACCGCAATCGAAAATCTTCGTTACGTGATAACAATTCAGCGGAAAATATTAAATCCCATTTTCGAAAAATTAAACGACGCTTAATGCGTTCGTCACACAAAAAGAGCACCGATGGCCCGCCTCGGCTTCGTTAGACGCTTTTTGCGCCCCGATTAAACTTGATTTAATTTGAAACTTTCCTTCTCCGTCAACTCTTTATCCTTTTTCAGACTCGGGCATCTATCAAAACGACCCCCACCAATCCGCGGACAATGCCGAAAGGATTACTCCATCCTCGTCGTCCACCTCCTGCTGCTCCTCCAATCAGTCCGCCTCGTCGCTGGAGGAATTGAATTACGCGCTCGAAACGCTCAAAATCAGCGACACATTTCACGCCAACAAACAGGCAGTTAATCAACATTATGAAAATCTCATTAACGACACAAGCGACCTCGAGGGCCAACGGACTCCGAACCAGCAGGAGGATGCCGATTCGAAGAAGCAACGGAAGCTCAGCGATTGGTACTACATCAAAACCAGTCCGACCAAGCACAAGAAGGCTCCAGCGCCGGCAGCGAGTCCTTGCGTCGAACGCCGGAACCGACCAACAGTAATTACACGGGATCAGCAGCGGGCGAGCAGTCCTGGTGGGTCTAATCCGGTCGAGCAGCTTGTCCCGCCCGTGACGGCAACGACTTCAAGTGGCGGTGGCGCGCGACAGGGCCAAGTACTGCTTACAAAAGTTTTAATTGCTAGTAAATATTCCTCCACTCCAGCTGGAGTGAACGATGGCCACCATCACCATCACCCCGGCAATTCAAACTTGATAAACAGCAATAAATTCCCATCTCCGGTGTTGGGTTCGAGGAGGTATGCATCCAGCGATGTTTCACCACCGAAGCCAGTTCTGCCACCGCAAGCCGCACCCCGGCGAAATTTATCTGCCGCAACGCCGAGGCCAATCTCGCCCCCAACAACGACAACAAGCGCAGCAACAACAATGGCAATAAATGACAGAAATCTGTCGCCTCCGGTCACGAGCAAATGTTTCAGCAGCGCCATCCGACCAGGTGGGTGTTCTGCCATCTGCCATCTCAACGTTTCATTCACTAATTCCTACATTCGAACATTTCCAGGCATTTTCGCCGACTCGGGACGGCTGCCCGGGCTCGAAATCACCACCGCCAGCAGTAGCTTCGAGCACATCCCGGAGGTTATCGGTCACCGATTTTCACCGTACTGCCAGCGTAAACATCCGCAGAACATTTATGAAAATTTCCCCGCAAATCGAATCGCCCCACCACCCACCGACAGCCAGTTCCCGCAGCCGTACGACATCGTGGACACGACGCTGCAACAGCAGCGGTACAAGAAGGCAGTCAAACGGCCTCTGCCGAGAGTGCCACAGTCGGCGTCATCTGGCGGCGCAGGACCACCGTTACCATCGGCGGTTGCCATCGAGTACGGCGAGGAGGATGACGGCGCCGATCGGAAGAAGAAAAGTTCATTGACCAGGGTGAGTGTTGTTTTCTATATCGGGTTCGAGTTACGATGATGAAGCACCGGTCGTGCTCTATCGATATGGAATTGATGTATTTTGGTAGACTCCAATCGGGTTTCTGTTTAGCTTGTTTTTGGGGATGTATTTTTAGTTTTCTTGGAGCTTTTGCTTTTTCATCTGGACGGGGCTATTTTGATTTTGCCAGTTGTTGAAGGGTATTGGAAAGTCAGACTCGACGGGCCCGATTCCCGATTGGGGGTATGAGCTATTTGGGCATAATCTGTACACTTTCATGCGGAGTTGAAAGCTGAAACAGACACTTTTATACTGGTTTGTGGACGAATTGGTTTGGATCTAACGAATTTTCTATCTGACAAGCAGTTTTTCCGGGGGCTGGATAGTCAAGAGGAAAATGGAAGTAGTTTTTGGCTCAGGGTGTAGCTGCACATCGTTCCCAGCTCGGTTCCAAGCTTAATAATTCGCCCCTAATAACGTAACTCACACGAACACACCCTTAAATATTCTGTCAAAATGTCAATAAATCAAAACAAATACAAAAATTCTAGTACCGAAAAGAGTGAGATGTAAAGTAAGGTGTAGATTTCAAGGTGTGCTTCGGACCTAGGGGTTCTACAACAGTGAACCGTTTTTAATTCACTAGTTTCATATTGATTGTCGGTTTTAAGTAGGCTGTGTACCAATTCGCGAATTAATTTTAATTTAACTTGAACTTGACAGTTGGAAGAGCATGAGCATGATTGACCGCCCGAGGTTGCTACTCCGTTATTGCCAGATCAGCAGTCATTACATGAAGAACCAACAGAACAGACTAGCACACACCCTCAATATGTAAAAACTGGTGATCCCAAGCTAAAGCAACACCGACGCCGGCCGCGCCCGAATGCAGGCCAAGTAGGGAATGGATAGGAATATGTTACTCGCTTTGTTGGAAGTCGAGAACACCTCTGTTTTTCCACGAGAAATCATTGGGATGTTGGATAAAATAGTTGGGTTCGCAACGGGATCCGTTTTGGTGAATTTAACTGATGTCGGCAGCGAATAAGATATTAAACTATGTTCCCGGTTTATTCTCTGAACAGATATACACATTAAAAAATTTCAAATTTTGACACCGAATCAAACCAACAGTAAGCATGCTGTTGGGGCCACTCACAAGTGTGGGTGGTTTATTTTATTGGAATACTAGCTGAACCCGGTGCGTGCGCTGCTACGCTTGCAACTAAATGAAGGAAAATTTAATATAACTGGCACGTTTATCTATAAATTAGAAGAAAAATTAGTAATCTCCATTTAATTCCAACTACCTTTGCTTATCTTCGACAGATACGCGTATTTCGTCTACAATGTGCAGACTTCTTCAGTGTCTCGTACTAATAACTCGACTCGGCACGTTTGTGGTTTTTTTCGAAATGAGTTTTGACTAAGCAGAGGTTCAAACTTCTATCAAAACATACTTCTTATCCGAGAAACACACGTTTTGTGTTTAAGTAAGCTGGATAATTCTCATTTTTGGTAGAAATTTGTGTTTCATTTGTATGGGAGCCCTCGCTTCCAGAGGGGGGTACAATCATTGCCTTCAAAACCCCTCACATTCCAATTTTGGTTCCATTTGCTTGATTAGTTCTCGAACCATCGCACTGGGCTCATCGATTATAATAAAAATTTGAGTTTAATTTGTTTGAAGCCTCCCCCCCTTCAGAAAGGGAGGGGTCTTGAACTTACCATAGAAACATTCTTGCCTTCAAAACCCCCACATGTCAAATTTGATTCGATTTGCTTGATTAGTTCTCGGGTTATGAAGAAATGTGTGTCGCATTTGTATGAGAGCGCCTCATCCTGAGAGAGTAGGGGTCTCAAACAATCATAAGAACCTTCCCAGCCCCAAAAACCCCTTCATATAAATTTTCACGTTGGTCGGTTCAGAACTTCTCGAGTCTATAAGGGTCTGACAGACAGACAGACAGACAGAAATTCATTTTTATGTATATAGAAATCTAGCCTCCAAAAACCCCCATATGCTAAAAGGTTTCATTCACTTGATTAGTTCTCGAGTTATGCAGAAATTTGCTTTTTATTTGTATGGGAGCCCCCCCCCCCCATTTGAAGTGGGGAGGAGTGGTGAAGTGCCATAAAAACATTTCTTACCTCCAAAAACCTCAACATGCCAAATTTGGTTTCATTTGCTTCATTGGCTCTCGAGTTATGTTAAAAATTATGTTTCATTTTTATGGAAGTCTCCCCTTCCAGGGGCTCAAACCACCTAAGAAACATTTATTTCCTTCAAAAACTTCCACATGCCAAATTTGGTTCCATTTGTTTGATTTGTTCTCGAGTTATGCAAAAATTCGTGTTTCATGTGTATGAGAGACCCCTCTTTCAGTAAGCGAAGGAGTCTCAAACCACAAACCCCCCCCCCCTCCCTCCCCCTTCCAGATGGTGGAGGAGTCTCAAACTTCCATAAAAACATTTTGTGCCTCCAAAAACCTCCACATGCCAAATTTGGTTCCATATGCTTGTTTAGTTCTCGAGTTATGCACAAATTTGTGTTTCATTAGTATGAGAACCCCCCTCTTACAGAGAGCGGAGGGGTCTCGAGTTACTTTAGAAACATTTCTTGCCTTCAAAAACCTCTACCTGTCAAATTTGGTTCCATTTACTTGATTAGTGCTAGAGTTATGCAGAAACTTGTGTTTCTTTTGCAAGGGAGCCCCGCCCCTCCCCTACCAGAGAGGGAGGAGGGGCTCGAATTACAGTAGAAACATTTAGTGCCTTTAAAATCCCCACAATCCAAATTTGTTTCCATTTGCTTTATTAGATCTAGAGTTATGAAGAAATTTCAGTTTCATTTGTATGACAGCACCCCTTCTAGGTGAGGGGAGGGTCTCAAACTACCATAGAAACATTTTTCGCCACCAGAAAACCCCACAGGCCAAATTTGGTTCCATTTGCTTGATGAGTTCTTGATATATGCAGAAACTTCTGTTTTATTTGTATGGGAGCCTCCCTTTCTAGAGAGGGGAGGGGTCTCAAACTACCATAGAAACATTTATTGCCTCCAAAAACTTCCGCATGCTAAATTTGGGTTCCTTTGCTTGATCAGTTCTTGAGTTATGCAGAAAAATGTGTTTCATTTGTATGGGAGCCCCCCCGTTCAGAGAAGGGAGGGGTCTCTTACTATCTTAAAAACCATCCCCGGCCTCAAAAATCCGTGCATACAAATTTTCATGCCAAACGGTCCTTCCTCTCGCGAGTTAAATCGTGACAAAGGAAACCCCAACTCATTTTTATTATATAGACAAGAATAAATTCTAGGGTTTCTTTTCATTAGAGGGAATCTACAATTGAGAGATTCTCTCCGGGCTCGCTCTCTTTCATTCATTACAGCGCCATTATTAAACTTTCGAGGGATTCTTTAGTACAGATCGAAACACAACAGTGCTGGCTAGCATACTCTACAAATAGTAGAATGAAAAACGTAAAGGTGATTGGTTTATGAATGAAAGAGAGCGAGCCCAGAGAGAATTTCTCAATTGTAGATTCGCCCTAATGAAAAAAAAACCTAGAATTGAAACATCAAGTTTGAGGACTGATTTAAACCAACAACAAGCTGCTCTTTGGGCCACTCACAAATGTGGGTGGTTTATTTCAGTAGAATTGAAAGAAAACCAGGCCATTGACAAGCCTATATCAATAGCAGTGATTGACAGTAGACAGGATGTCCTGGGCCCAAGTTGATTTGGGCCCGCTGTCAGCTGTCAAATAGAAGTCTAATCATTTGTTTCGGTTGTTTGTTTTGATGTGAAACACCACAGAAAGCGATCTTTCTGCTTTGTATGACGTGCACAACGAAAACGAGCAACAACAAACAGCACGTAAAGGAGCTACAACAAACACAACTTACAATGTTGACATTATTTTGACAGCTGAGCTTGCTGAGCTGTTGTCTACGTGAAAAAGTGGCTCTCTCTCTCTCATCACAGAGAACACGCTAAAATAACAAGAACCGGGAGCGAGAATTTGACAGGAGTTTCACATATTTCTCTCCCCATCCGACGCAAATCACTGCACAACCATTAATCCAACTTTCTCACCGCAAGACTATGCAGATCGAACCGCAAAAACGCCATAGTTTGCCCAAAGAAGAAAGAAATAGACAGAGCAGTAGAGGAAAGGCTTGTAAGATGAAAAGGCTTTCGCGCTGACAAATGTTAACCTCATTTTTTTTCTATTCGTGAATACACTCATTCGATTTAGCTCTTCCAGGCTTCAATGTTCGAAAGTGTTGGAATAATCTGATGCGCCATACAGCGCACTACTTCCGACATTAGGTATAACGTACAGAACGAGAGTAAAATCGATTGTCGCTAGTCTATAAATTCGGGTTTCAACTGAAACTATAATATTATTGAAAAACAGGCCATTTTTTCACTGACACGGTGGCAATCAGACTTACCCTGTTCTGTTTGAACGCGATGGAAAAGAATCAAGTTTATGATTTTGGATATGTAAAGGGTGTGTTCGATAAAAATGGCACACAGAAAATCTTCTGTAACTTTTGAATCGTATGAGTAAAAAACCTAGAAATTTGAGTAGATCTTATCCATAGTGTATTATTTACATCTGCCAAGTTTCATAGTTATACATTCAGTAGTTTCAGTCATGTCGTCGAAACAAGAAATTGTCCGTGAGTAAATTTTGTGCACTCATAATCAAAATCCAGGGGCGTCCCACCGGTGGATTGCTAAAAGGCTTGGAATTGCAAATACAACTGTGTCTCGTGTAATAAGAACCTTCAAGGAGCGTCTGAGTGTCCAAAGGAAGGAAGGGAGTGGTCGTAAAAGTGGTCCAATGGACAGTAAAATGGCCAGGAAAGTCGTACAACAATTCAAGAACCGTCCAAACATGTCAATTTGAGATGTCGCTAAAAAGTCTAAGGTGTCAGTCGGTTTTGTGCAGAAAACCATTAAGCGTGCTGGGTTACATATTTACATGTAAGTGCAAAAAGCCCCAAACCGGAATAAAAAACAAAACATCACTTTACACGAAGCTGCTCACCAAATCCGGTTGCATCGTGATGGATGACGAAACATACGTCAAGGCCGACTTCCGTCAACTTCCTGGGCAAGAATATTTCGTTGCCAAGTCGAAGTTCGATGTTCCGGAAGAAGTTCGATGTTCGAAAGAAGAAACTATCGAAATTTGCAAAGAAGTTTCTAATCTGGCAGGCGATTTGCGGATGTGGTGAAATAAGTGCACAATAAACGGTGCGATTTACACGGAAGAGTGCCTTAAGAAACGTCTCTTGCCATTCATTAAGAAGCACAAAGGATCAACTCTGTTTTGGCCTGATCTAGCATCCTGCCACTACGCTCGAAACGTATTGGAGTGGTACCGAGCCAACGGAGTCAATTTTGTGCCAAAGGATATGAACCCACCAAATTCACCGGAACTTCGTCCAATTGAAAAATTCTGGGCAATTATGAAAACGGAACTTTGCAAACATCCCAAAACTATAAAAACAGAGCTAGAATTGAAGAAAATTTGGGTAAAAACAACAAAAACACTGGGAAAATCGGTTGTACAAAATTTGATGGGTGGAGTGAAAAGGAAGGTGCGGGCATTCGTGATGGGAGACGAAATTGAATAAAACAAATGTTGTAAATCAAAACTTATTAGTAGTTCTTCATTCCCTGAAAATTTCAAGAAAATCCGATAATCAGTTTAATTTTGATGAGTATATATGTGTGTGCCATTTTTATCGAATACACCCTTTATGTAGGGAAAAGCGGGTAAAATGGACAATAACTGATGTTAACATAAGACGACATACTCTTCATTCAGTTCCCCGGACAGTTCCACAAAAGTGTATTGCATTTTTATAGATTCTAATTCGCCCATATTTCCAAAACCACATGGCATATCTAGTACTTTCAGCATGTGGGGAATATCAGGCAAAATGGGCAGTTCCTGACGTTTTTACAAGACAATATTATCTCCATTGGATTCTCCAGACACTTCCACAATAGTACAGCACAAATGGATGCAATATTATCGGAGCTAATATGATAAATGTGTGATTATTCAATTTTTCTTCCGAAATTAGGGGAAAATCGGGCAAAATGAGCCACTTTCCAGGGTCTGCCCAAGATGAAACCATCACCATTCGATTTCTCGCATTTTTTTACATAAGATAAGCTGTTTAACAGGGCACTTATCCAGCGGCCTTTAATTAGTTGTGATTTTCGGTCCCATTTTCCCCATTGTGCAACGGTTGAAGGCGAAGGGTGCGACACATTTGGATTGATGATGCGATGCTTCTTAGGATTTCTCCTGCTGATTTCGATTAGTGTAGATTGTTCAGATTTGTTCAACGCCGAAGCGCTGCATATCTTTTTTTAATCTTGCCAAAAGCTGCATGAGATAGGAGACGATGCGCGCGAAGCGGCAAAGTTTGTTGACTATCAAATTAAATTGTTAGGTTGTCAAATAATTTAAATATAAACATTTTATATTTTAGATCTGTAGTGATCTGAATGGTACCAAATTCAGATTTAAATTTTTGCATCTTTCAAGAGAGCTGATCTACATTTTGCATGTTTTATGCAGGCATGTTAATATGTTATCTGCTTCCACACAAAATGATCCGAAACCGTTCCTCGGCGTTTGCTAAAGATTTTGCGGACATTTTAAATGGGTGAGGACTTGTGTGCATTAGATTGTAGCAGGTAAATTTGGAAATCCACGAAGTTGATCGTAGGACGTATTGAAACCTGCAATTTTGGATTATCGATAATGATATGGAGCATCTGCATGAGGACACATTGGCCAGAAGTCCGAAAATCTCTGCCTTATGTACGTTTGTTGCTGCTGTTCCGGAAGTCATAACTGCTCCCTTTTTTATTAGCACTGCCAACCTATTTGCCTACGCAAAATCAGGTAGGAGATCCTCAACCGGACGTCCGGTCATCAGTTCCAACGATGCTTTTTCGTTTACTGAGTGTGGTGTAGTGTTGTACGTGTATACGTAATCTTGGATCGCCTTTCTCCAGTAGCAATTAGTAGCCTTAGCAATACGCAGTATTCGAAGGATTCCTTGGTTCTGCCTTTCTACCAAGCCGTTCATCTGCGACCAAATCGTACGAACCAGCTAGATGTTCTTTCTGTTGCAATATCCTTTCGCTGCAAATGGCATCGATCGTATTGCCAGCATTTGTAGACTTCATTTCAATCACCTTGTGTTTGCGGATATACTCGTTCTGCTCTATCTACTGCATCGCAGAGGAACTTCCTTAAATGCTCTGTTCGCGTAAAGAAGTTTGGAATAAAATGTCCAACAAAGTTCACAAGTCCTAAAAAGCTGCGGGCTGCCTCTCTTGACGAAGGTGGTCTTAAATTTTGGATTGCTGTTATCTTCTGTTCTGATGGACTTATACCGTGTGGGCTTACTTCGAATCCAAGGATTTTGAGCGTCTCAACTCCAAGAACACACTTATTTTTGTTCAGTATAGCATTTTTTCTTTCCAACACTGCAAGCACTTCTTGAAGTCGCTTGTCATTCTTTTTTTTTTAGTTCTTCCGGATACGACGATATCGTCAATATAGGCAATAACCCCCTCATTTCCAGCTAACATATCCGTCCGTATCCGTTGGAAAAACTCGGGAGCGCAGTTGATCCCGAACATAAACCGTTTGAACCGCAACAGGCCCATTCCGGACATAAATGTTGTGAGGCCTCTGGAATCGGCATGAAGCACGACACGATGGTATGCTGACGTTATGTCCAGTTGTGAATCCAGTTGTGAAACCTTGGAACCTCGGAGCTTATTCAGGAACGTATCGATGACGGGCAATACATCCCGCTGGATGGCTTCGTTCGGGTGTTTCACGTTAATGCAAATCCTTATATCGTCCTTCCCCTTACGAACAACCGCCATAGGTGAGATCCATTCGGCAGGACCTTCAGCCTTCTCGATGACGTCACTATGAAGCTTGTATTTTATCGTGGACCTTTTGTTCCGTCGCAGAAGGCACTCACAAGTACGCGATTTTCTTCGGAGGTGTCTTATGATCAATGGATAACTTCACTTGGACACCAGGAAATTTCGGGAACGCTTGACTGGGCGGAAGACATTCATTTCTTCACCCTGGTTGACGTGAAGAACATCGAACCCAATTTTCAATACCTTTGAATTTTCGGACGTTCGTTTAAAAAAGACTTTCGTGCTCCGCTGATCACGAAAAACTCCGCATAACTATTAGGCTTAGTTAGATTCAACGATATCCAAGCTTCGAAAATGGCCGACAAGTTCAGAGGATCACAATTTGCACAAGCGTAAAATTTTCGGTTAGTTTGGTACTTCTTCATAAAAATTTCGCTTCCTTTGTGATCAGTTCGTGCCATAAATCTTCCGTAACAGCCGTAATAGATAATCCAGAATCAATCATAAACTCCACCGGTACATTATCGATCTGGCATAATGTCAAGTAATTGTTCAGGGCAATTGTTGCCAGAAGTACGTGTTGTTATTTAAAACATTTTATTTTAATTTCACGCTTCTATTTCTGCACTTTCTAGCGTAGGGTCCCGGCTGTCTGCAGTTGTTGCAACTCGCACTTCGGGCAATACATTCCCGAGAGTCTCCAGAATGTCGTAGTGAGCCGCATCACTTATACTCATCCCCCAAACCACTGTCTCTCGGCTTAACTTGCCAACCACCTATCCACATCACACTCCGCTGGTTTTTTGTAGGCTTACGCTTTGGATTTTGGAGCTGAAAATCCAATTCATCGTGATTTGCTGCAATAGTTCTGTCTCTTCGCGTTCCGAAAACTCACATCTAGCTGCTTGAGCACACAATCTGAGGATAAAGTTGTTGAACAATTTCTCACTCGATTCCCTAAGTTATCGGAAAACTTCCAGCTCGACCCGTTCGTTGCGTTTGCCTACGAAAAACTTCTCCAAGCGTTTGACAGCATTGTCATAATCAGGAGCTTCAGGCGGCATTAAGGGTACCTGTACCGGCTGTGGGACTATCTCACCGGCTAGTGGGCGTAAGTTATAAAAAATACGCTGCAGACTTCGTCCTTCCATCGCCAACATGGTCACCAGCTTTTCATTTTGGGACTCAACCTTTCGTAGCTGAAGAATCAGTTCGAATGCCCGGTGCCACTCCTCCCATTCACGGCGAAAATCTTGCGCATCCACTTTATCGTTGAAAGGACACATCGGCATACCGAATTTTCCATCTTCGTTCATCTGAAATGAAAATCAGATAAAACGTGATTAGCCAATGCTTTTTTTAATAACTTCACTTCCGATGGAATTTTAGTAAGGGCCAAAACCAGAGGAACGGAAAGGATTTGTCCTATGACCAACGTTCCACAAGCCCCTTGTTCCGTGTATGTCGCTGAATTAGCGGCAATACATTTTACGCTAGAAATTGTTACCTCTTTACCACCGGATCAGTACTTCATTTTCACGGATAGTCTCAGTTCTATAGAGGCTATTCGCTCCTTGAGGCCGGTAAAGCACTCCTCGTATTTTCTCATGAAAATACAGGAGCTTCTAAGTGCTTTATCTTTGCGTTATTTTATCATCACCTTTGTATGGGTCCCATCTCATTGTTCAATTCCGGGCAATGAGAAAGCGGACTCGCTTGCAAAGGTGGGCGCTATGGAAGGCGATATTTGTGATCGACAAATCGCCTTCAACGATTTTTTTCCTATTTTTCGTCAACAGTCACTCGTCAGCTGGCAGTATAAGGGAACGTTCATTAATTACGTCACGCAAAAATTGACTTTTTTTTAACCCCCCCTCCCCCCCTTGTCACGTTTTTTGTATGGACAACCAAATTTTTTTGTATGGATCGTCACGTTTTTCCAAACCCCCCCTCCCCCCTTACTGCGTGACATAATTAATGAACCTTCCCTAAATGGAGTAAAGGAGATTTGGGGCGATGGCAACATTCTATCATCCCAAAGGTGTCGAAGAAATCTTGGTTTAGGGGGATGGATGTGGGTCGAGACTTCATTCGTGTTATGTCTCGCCTCATGTCCAATCATTATTCTTTGAACGCTCATTTATACCGGGTTGGGCTGAGCGACAGCAATCTCTGTGAGTGTGGACAAGGCTATCAGGACGCAGATCACGTTATTTGGTCTTGTGCTGAACATTGTGGAGTCAGATCTGAGCTTTATGATTCCCTTCGGGCTCGAGGTAGACAACCCAATGTGCCAATTCGAGATATTTTGGCTGTACGTGATTTGGAGTACATGAAACTCATTTATGTGTTTTTGACTAACATTAGCATAAGATTGTAGTTAGTTTAACATGTATGTTTAGTATAAGTTTTTTTTTTCTGTGTTCGTGTTTTTTTTTCTCTTTCAAAAATGTTCGATTAAAAAGAAAACCAAAAGTTGTGTAGTTATAAGTGTTTCAATAATTTAGAATTTAAATTTAGTGTGTTATGTAAACCATACTTTAAATTCCCACCCTCTTTCCCATCCGTAATTTGTAATTACTATTAACCTCGAGACGGCCGCGAGTAATCGGCTCTATCCTCCTAACTTTAGTTTTAAGATAAATGATGTATAAAAGTATGAAAATTTGGCTCTGTAAAGTTTATTCGATTGAGCCTGTACAAATAAATGATTATTAAAAAAAAAAAAAAATGACCAACGTTCCAGTATCCCAGATCATAACGCTGTCATAGCGATAGAGCGATGGTCGGCTCAGCCAAACATGCGTACCCACGTGGACATTGATAACGGCACAACGAATGAAGAGCCATTGCGATAGGTAAGTCGCTCAAGGTGAACAAAGCGCCAAACTGCAGGTAGGAAACTGCCATGGTCCTGTCCACAAGTGTTTCACGCTTCAAGATATTCTTCTTCTTCTTCCCATATTTGGGTAGCTTACTTGATTAGGCTGGTTCACCACCGAAGTGAGACACCTGAGGGATTCCATCCAGAATGTGCCGGAAATCCCAAAAATCATACCCGATCATCATTGATTTGGATGAAACTTGGCACATGAGTTCGGTACGTTGGAAAAAAAAAATTCCACTGGTGTTAAGATAATTTGGGTTCAAGAGTAACTTTTGAGATGGGCGTATGTGTTTTTTCCAACATTTTACTTGAAAAATCGTAGTTCAAAAACCATTACATTTAGAGAAAAACTTTTTATAAGGGAATTGTAGGGAACTAAAAAGCCTTTCTTAAAAAAATATACACAGAAAAAAAATTATTTTTTTCATCAAGAAAAATCAAAAATAACTACTAAAAATAAAATATCTAAAAAAACATATTTTTAATATTTTTTTAATTTGTTGTATGGAAATTTGAGGAAAAAAGACACGTTTTAAAAAAAACTCTAGGATGGACACTCTTATAATAAAAAAGTTTTTCAAATAGCGAGCTTTGGTGTATATTTCAAATTTTGGTTATTCATTCTTATAAATAAATTTTGATGTTACAATATGGTTTTGGAGATCATTACAAACAATAATGATTATAATGATAAACCACGTAAACGCAACCGTTTTCAAGATATTTCTGATTTTCTTTCAATAAAATTTCAAAACCTCAAAAAATACGCCCTTTTCATAAATTACTCGTGATATTAAAACAACAATAGCTAACGATTGTTTCTCTTGTGTTTTTAGCCTTTTAAAACACATGTATGTGCCTCTTTACTTACTCTTAACAGCTCGTCGATTGAAAAAGCTTCACTTAAAGTTATAAGACAAAAATAATGAATTATGGTTGGATTTATATTTATATATACCATTTATTAGTCTCGGTCATTGATAATATTACATTTATAAACTATATAAACTATTGATTGCTTTTATATATATTATGAATCCTGCCTTCTTCGTCATTCGAAAACAGTTTTACAAAAACTTCGTTTTCTGAAATTGGAACGAATGAGTGGTACTTTTGTGTACCTGCAATCGTTTTAGTCTGTCGGTAAATTTCATTCCATTCTGCTACCCCCCGTTCATACTCTTCCTGTGATACATAACAAAACGACATTTTTGTTAAACAATCATCACTTTTTTGGTTCGCCCATTCGAATAACTCTAATGCACTTTTTATAGGGTGTTCATGTTGTACAGCAAGGCTTGCATATCTTGCCATTCGTTTTAATGTACCACCAATTGCATCGCAAGGTCCCTTACCGTGGGATGTTGCGAAAAAATGCCATTCAGCATCAATATTGTATTTCTTTTTAAACTTACAAAGGCTTGCAAAGTTCTTCCTATTTTTATATTAGGATGCTGCCCCGTCAGACATAAACGTAGCTTTCTTTACTTTAATTTTTGTTTGCAAAAAGCTTATTAGTTTTGAAATAAACACCTGCACCGCAATCGTATCATGTTTCAACACTTCTGAGATTACAATGAAACTGATATTTTTAAGTATTCCAGATTCCGTGTAATAAATGACAAAAAGGGTGAATAGTGGCTTGCTCATTACTCCAATAACTACTTTGAACAGCATCTTGAAAAACAAATGAATAATTTTCAGAAAAATCACAAATTATTATTACTTCGCCGTCTTTAAGACAACTTTTATAATCTCTCATACATACAAGTACCTCTCATACATACAGACCATACAAGTCTACTTGCCGTGATGTAGATGGTTGTGGATCCATAATGTTAGTAATTGATGGTTTCTCACTAGGCTCCGAAATTGCAGCATGGGATTGTTCCGTTCTATTTAAATGCAAACGACAATTATCACAAATCATCAAAGAAGTGTCCAAATGTGTTTTGCCCATAAACTTGAGTTTTTTGAAATTTTGTTCGGTTAATTTACGAAGGTTTTTTGAGCACCGTTTAGTGGGAAACGGCATACAACACTTCTTCATGTTAAACTCTATTTTCAGTTCACTCAGATAGATTTTACTGATGAATGCGACTATGTATGAGCATATATATTGGCTGTGGTACCTTTGGAAATGCAGGTATAAAACATCTCTGGTAGTTTACAGGCAGCGTACATTAGCTGTTTTTTTATGAGAAGATATACCTGACATACGTTATAGCTGCTATTTGTCTACCTACCTTAAACAATATGTGTTACTTTCATCGCTACATCACCGAACTGTTCGGAGTGTAGTTTTCACACACTACACCCGACCTCTAACATCGTTGGAGCTTGGCAAAATAGTCAGCAGTTCGATTAATATGCTTCTTCTATATGACCCTCCGCATAATTTCATCATCTGTCCATTTCACACTTGTCGCCCCTGCGACATCTATCTCGCTGTTACTTTCATCGCTTTAGCAAATTCGCTCCCTTCATTCTCTGAGCGGCCCGACCGATACAGCCATAAAACAATTATAAATATATTGATTGCAATATTAAAACAATAGTGCTATTTATCTTGTTCTTTTCAAATGAGTCTTCTTATCATCCTGATATTAAAAGAAAAGAGGACATTAGAGTAATGTGAACGTTATAATATGAAGATCTTGGAAAATTTATCATTTCTGGTGGAAATCTCGATTAACTTAAGAAAAGAGCGAATTTTCTTATATTTTTTCATTCTATTGAAATAAAATCCGAAAAATCTCGAGAACGGTTGCGTTCAGGTGATTTATCATTATAATCATTATTGTTTTTAATGATCTCCAAAATCATATTGTATAATTAATTTTCATTTATAATAATGAATAACCGAAATTTGAAATATGCACCAAAGTTCGCTCTTCGGAAAACTTTTTATTATAAGAGCGTCCAATTCTAAAGTTTTTTCAAAACGTGTCTTTTTTCTCAAATTTCCACAAAACAAATTTGAAAAATATTAAAAATATGTTTTTTTATATTTGATTTTTAGTATTTATTTTCGATTTTTCTTTATGAAAAAAATTTTTTTTTTCAGTGTACATTTTTTTTACAAAGCCTTTTTAGTTCTCTACAACTCCCCATATGAAGTTTTTCTCTAAATGTAATGGTTTTTGAACTACGATTTTTCAAGTAAAATGTTGGAAAAAAAACATACACCCATCTCAAAAGTTACTCTTGAATCCAAATAATCTTAACACCAGTGGATTTTTTTTCAACATACCGAAGACGTGTACCAAGTTTCATCAAAATCGAAGATAGTTGAGTTTGGTGACCGACCGATTTGGCGTGGAATCAGTC
>JASCZW010004139.1:0-30025 GCA_034211315.2 Aedes japonicus | reverse complement strand
TCATTGGTGACCGCCGATAACGACACCAGCAGAGAAATACAATGGCGCATTATGGTTGGCAATCGTGCGTACTTTGGATTCCGAAGGACGCTAAGATCGAAAAAAGTTCGCCGAACCACAAAGTTAACAATCTACAAGACATTAATTAGACCGGTAGTTCTCTACGGCCACGAAACATGGACATTGCTAGTGGAGGACCAACGCGCCCTCGGAGTCTTTGAACGGAAGGTGCTGCGTACCATCTACGGTGGAGTGCAGATGGAAGACGGAAGCTGGAGGAGGCGAATGAACCATGAATTGCGCCAGTTGCTGGGAGAACCTCCCATCGTACACATCGCAAAATCGGTCGACTACGATAGGCTGGGCATGTCGTAAGAATGTCGGACGACAGCTCTGTGAACATGGTTCTCGAAAACCAACCGACAGGTACAAGAAGAAGAGGCGCGCAACGAGCAAGGTGGATCGATCAAGTAGAAGGCGACCTCCGCAGACAGCGAGGCTGGCGAGTGACAGCCATGAACCGAATAGAATGGAAACAACTTCTGTGTACAGCAGAGGCCACGCCGGCCTTAGTCTGATTGGTAAGGCAAGGTAAGGTATTTGGAAAGGGCTTATTTTTTGATTAATATGTTTTCAAACTCCAGTGATGATACCATTATATCAGGTGGTGATCCTGTTTATTACCAAACCTTTGAAGTATATTACAAGAAGGACAATAAATTGGAAAACCAAAGCTTTATCATAATATCTGAAGTATTGACCCATGACTCGATAGCACTGCTGCAGTTCAGTTGTTTATATCAAAATTGCTAGATTTCATTAAACAAAATTCAATATATTGATCAAAAATTATTTTCATGTCAGATGGAGCAGAAGCCCATTATAAGAACAAATAGAATTTTGCCAGCGTGTGCAATTTCAAGTCCATGTATGGATTGAAACGTCTCATGGGAAAGGTCTATGTAATGCTATTGGTGGTAATCTCAAGCAAATGGCAAAGAAGGCAGGCCTTGCTCAAGATTATGGAAATACAGTCAAAACTCCTTGAATACTATAAGACTGGGCAGTTGAGCAGTCAAATATAAGTATTACAAAACTGAATTTCTGCTTCATATTGGCTGAACAGTATGCAAAAATGTCAGAAGAACTTAAGAAGTTAAATAGCCACGTAAAGACATTACCTGGTACAATTTCATTGCTTTCGACCTATTTCGAAAAACCAAATTTCAGCTCAAAGGTTTAAAGGATAATCCGTATAAATTTACTTTGTATGAGAGAGATTTATAAAATAAATATATGAAGCTATGTTAGCTCTTAATACGTGAAAATGTACATTTTAAAAATAAATGATATAAAAGCCTTACCAAGCAAAAACTTATGAGTTTTCATTGACATAAACAGTATTCCAAAAATTTATATAACGTCATATTTGAATCGTCTTTAAATGGGTACGCATAAGGTCTTACAAAATTTGATTTTTTTTTTTAATTGATAAGACTTGATGCCTATCTATTTAAAGACGCTTCAAATATGACGTCCGCTATTCTTTTAGATATATAAGCCCCCCTCTGTCATAATTTTTTCCCAAACCTTTTACACATTCCGTTACAAATTTTGAACTTCCTTCCCACTCAAAGATATACGAAGCCATATTTGAATCGCCCTTAAAAATAGGAATATCCGAACAAGCAGTTATAAATGACTTGAACTTAAACGTACACTTTTGGTTCTGTTTTACTGATGGCAAGGGAAATTTATGTTTTTGACCCTTTTCAAATGTTAGTGTAGATGATTTTTGTTTTTATCAAATGTTCTATATACTCAATTCTTAATTTGTTTTTTTTTAATGATCATTTATTTGTACAGGCTCAATCGAATCAACTTCACAGAGCCAATTTTTCATGTTTTTATACATCATTTATCCTTAAACTAAAGTTAGGAGGAAAGAGCCGATTACTCGCGGCCGTCTCGAGGTTAATAGGAATTACAAATTACGGATGAGAAAGAGGGTGGGAGTTTAAAGTATGGTTTACATAACACATTAAATTTAAATTCTTAATTATCTTAACACTTATAACTATACAATTTATGGTTTTCTTTTGACTTGAACATTTTCTGCATTTCATCTTTTGACTTGAACATTTCATTTTCATCGCCCCAAATCTCATTTACTCCATTTATACTGCCAGCTGACGAGTGACTGTTGACGAAAAATAGGAAAAAACTCGTTGAAGGCGATTTGTCGATCATAAATATCGCCTTCCATAGCGCCCACCTTTGCAAGCGAGTCCGCTTTCTCATTGCCCGGAATTGAACAATGAGATGGGACCCATACAAAGGTGATGATAAAATAACGCGAAGATAAAGCACTTAGAAGCTCCTGCATTTTCATAAGAAAATAGGAGCAGTGCTTTACCGGCCTCAATGAGCGAATAGCCTCTATAGAACTGAGACTATCCGTGAAAATGAAGTACTGATCCGGTGTTAATGAGGCAACAATTTCTAGCGTAAAATGTATTGCCGCTAATTCAGCGACATATACGGAACAAGGAACTTGAAGTTTACGGTTGGCGCTATAAATTTCATTGTATACACCAAAGCCTGCTGACTCCTCTATCAAATATCCTTCAGTGAAGAACGATTTAGTGGAATCAACTTGGCCAAGCAAATATCACAGGAGCAATCATATGACGATGATGCTCTGGGATTTCATGAAGCTCCTGCTTCATGGATAAATCAAAATGAACCGAATTGTCGAAATAGGAGAAGCAAACACGGTTGGAAATGTTCGGCGAAGGGCTGACATCTTGTGCTTTCGTAATCCTATATCCAATTTGAAATCGTGTCCAGAACAGTTTCTTAAAATTTGAGCATATTCGGTAAGAAACTGACACTGCACATGTCATTTTAAGTTAACCAGCATCTTTTCAACAGAGGTTTTCTAATGGGAATGGCCAATCAGTCCCAGCCAAGATTTGTCCAACGCAGTTCTATTTTCTGGAATCCGGCTAGCAACGTCTTTGAAGACGATAGCTGCTCAAATCTTTCACTTCGAATCATTATGGAGAAACTTTTCTGCCTACTTGGTTTTTTTTATAAATACTTCTGATGAAAAAATATATAGATATTCATATTCGATATTTCATCAATTTTTAAGTTTTCAAATGAAGCTTAAAACCAACTTGCGACTGTACGTTTAAATTAGATCCGACAATAAGCTTATTGTGAAAATCAAAGTCTTGGCAAAGAACTATAGGAGAGGTGAACATCTCTAAGGATCTCTGAATTCCCCGATATAATTAGAACTTTAGCAAAAATAGTCTATCAATGATTGTTCTGTGAGGACATTTGTTGATGTTTCATCAAATTTTTGAGGATTTTTGTATGTTTCACTCAACATTTCTGTGCGCTGTTTAAATCGAAGCGACTTGCTCACCACTTCCAAGGTGACAATTTTTTAATTGAATGAGATGACTTTTCAGGTAAATAATATGGAAAGTTATTTCACTTGATTCATCTCACACTGTGCGCAATATGAAATCATCGGAAACATTTTTATTTTTTGACGGCCTTTAAGAAAAGATTTCTTCGTATCAATTCACCTGCAAAATCTAGTCATCCTATCACAAGTCTCATCCTCTCAAAATCAAAGTCAGGTAGCCAAAGAACCTTCCGCCAGAAACACTAAAATTCATTGAGCTAGCTAATGAGATTAGCACGTTCCTAATATGGCATTCTGGCCCCAAGACCGACGAGGCAAGGGATTAAAGACCGGTAGTCGATTGAGCTGGTCGGTTGGAGCCGGGATCGGATCGGCAATTTGTTTGTTGGTGAAATTCAATCCCCAATCCAACACCACAACATCGCCGAAGAATGACGTTGGCGATGAAGATGATGATGACTCGGCAGCACTAGCTGGATGCAGCAGCATGTTTACCGGTTGGCCACAAATCTCCCCCCGACGTCTCCCGGATCGAAACGCCACGCAGCAGACAACGCATCCCCCGCCGCCGAGTGTGAGGAGGTGTAATTTTCATGTCAATCACAATTTTGCAACTACATATTCTATCCCGTCGACTGACTGGAATGACAGCCCGGGGTTGGGTGTCGCGATTTTGTCCTCCCTGTCCTCCCACTTCCCCCTCGGATCACTTTGCCGTCCGTGTGTGCGCTCAGCTGGCAGTTTGGTGAATCGATAGAAATTGATTCTCGGACAGATTGGTGCTGTTGGACCGGAGATGGGATTTAAGGTGACGAAGAAGTCCGAGCAATGTTGATTGGAATGTGCTGACGAAGAAACGAGGGGGGAGGGGGGGGGGATATCTTAGACGACGTATGGAACAAATGATTTTGACACCTAAATAGACTTCTTAAATTGAGCACTGAGCTGTTGGCGTTGTTGCTTGGGTGGAAGCTTAGGCAGTGGCACCGTACGGTCAGTGTCTTCGGGTGATGGGCCACGTTGTAGTTGTTGGAGGCGGATGAATGTCAGCTGAAAGAAAGCTTCGAATAAGACGACACACCACTTGATGGAAGACCGGAGGGACAAGAGCCTAATAAATAATACCAGTATTGAATTATTTATATTAAATTCAATTACGCATTATCCAACCAATCCAATGAGTCATCTCTCGCAAGGGTGCGTTTCGTCGGTAGTGAGTGTGCAGGGGAGATAAACGCCAACTTGCTACAAGTCAGTTCATTCCAGTTCCAACGAAAAGAAAGATGCAGTTTGCTAAGGAGTGGAACAAAACAAAAAAAAACCTCAACGACGACGACGACAATGATGATCATGGCGAGTTGCGCACACGTAAATTGGCTACTTCTCCCATCGGGTTCGGGGCAGGTACCTGCACACCTTCCTCGCGAGATGATACGCAGCTATTAGCCGGTTCTTTACCGAGATCTTCGGACAAAGTTTTATTCATTTTGAAAACATAACCGTACTCCTTCAGCATGGACCCCGCAGGTTGCACGACGACGGTGAACTGTTATTGTTATTTGTACTTATTTATCTTGCTCCGAATCGACCACTGTCTGGCTGCTACCCGGCTAAGAAAGACAACGACGCGGCGGCAGGTGGAGGTGGTTGAGGAAAGATCGTTACGCGTTCACGCATGCCTCCTGCCGAAGCAATTGTTGGCTGTAATATTAGCTGCTACGTCCAATTGTTTGGCGCAGAATATCAACGGGTCTGTGGCGAGTGACGTTTAAAGGGTGATACGGTCAAAATTTGGTCAAGGGAAAGCGCGTGTAAATCGGTGAAATCGTTTATTTAAAAAATGAAACTAAATTTCATTTTCAAGTTCAATTAGTATATAATTCAGGAAAAATATTCAGTTAGGCTTCCACTTTTCCAAATCCGAATTGCCGGGCCTTACGCTTGACCCCTGCCATCAGATTTTGTACAGCCACCTTGTCCACCTTCTTCGCCGCAGAAAGCCAGTTTGCCTTGAACTGCTACTCGTCCTTAGCAGTTTTTTTGGTCTTCTTTAGGTTCCGCTTGACAATAGCCCAGTATTTCTCAATTGGGCGGAGCTCTGGCGTGTTGGGAGGGTTCTTGTCCTTGGGAACCACCTGCACGTTGTTGGCGGCGTACCACTCCATGGCCTTTTTACCGTAATGGCAAGATGCCAAATCCGGCCAAAACAGTACGGAACAACCGTGTTTCTTCAGGAAAGGCAGCAGACGTTTATTCAAACACTCTTTCACGTAAATTTCTTGGTTGACAGTCCCGGAGGCTATGAAAATTCTGCTTTTCAAGCCCCAGGTACAGATGGCTTGCCAAACCAGATATTTCTTTGCGAACTTTGACAGTTTCGTGTGCTTGAAATTATCTGCTACCTTTCCCCTTCCTTTTGCCGTATAAAACTCCTGTCCCGGAAGCTGCTTGTAGTCGGCTTTGACGTAGGTTTCGTCGTCCATTACCACGCAGTCAAACTTCGTCAGCATCGTCGTGTACAGCCTCCGGGATCGCGCTTTGGCCGTCGTATTTTGTTTATCATCGCGATTTGGAGTCACTACCTTCTTGTAAGTCGATAGTCCGGCTCGTTTTTGGCTCGATGCACGGTTGTAGACGATACACCCAGCTTATTTGCGGCATCTCGGAGAGATAGGTTAGGGTTTCGCTTGAAACTACCGGCAACTCTCTTTGTCGTCTCAGCGGCTTCCGGTTTTCGATTTCCCCCCGATCCAGACTTCCTGGCTGTCGACAAACGTTCCCCAAACACTTTAATTACATTTGTAACGGTTGATTTGGCAACTTTTAGCGATTTTGCCAACTTTGCGTGCGAGTAGCTCGGATTTTCGCGATGCGCGAGCAAAATTTTGATACGCTGCTCTTCTTGCTTGGACGGCATTTTGACAACTGAAGAGTGAATTCCAAAATCAAAATAGGAGCAACATTCTACACACACACCTTCAAAATGAGGGGTGTTCAGGTTTTTTAAATGCAAAATTGAAAGAAATTCGTCAAGTTGATATTGACCAAATTTTGACCGTATCGCCCTTTAGGTTAATACGATAAGAGAAATGCTTGCTTGGAGAACGGAACAATGCTTAGCCGTGCATGAGCGGTACCAACATTTTAAGTTTTAAGTCACTCAATGTTAATCGAAGAGGTACGCTAAGAAAATTACTTGCCTTTGAGTTAGAAACCAATGGTTTTACACTTTTGATTGTTATTTTTTGTATTCTCCCCAGCGTGGAAGTAACGATCTTTGATGAAGTTAGCAGAAGCAGATAATTGCTCATCTCCATGGGAAGTGGTAGGAGCGGACAGTAATTTTATTGCTAGAACAAATAGACATGAAGAGAATATGTATTGATAGTTCCGTATAGGGCAACGGCAGGCTTTGAAATTGAAAGATACAAGATTGAAAACGAGCGAAGGGCATTTGAACGGTAGTATCCGATCAAGCACATAACCCTTTGTCATACTACCCCATGCAGGATTGTTTTAGTTGATGACCATGAGCAAAGCTGTTTTTACACAGAAACCAACAGATGTTTGGGATTAACATACATCCTCAATGTGTAAAATCTGGTGATCCCAACTAAGGCAATATCAAAGCCGGCCACGCCCGAATGTAGGTCAAATTAAAAAAGGGTAGGAATGTTTTGACGTGATACTCGCTTTATTGGAAGCCGAGAAAACTTCTGAATTTCCACGATAAATCTCTGGGATGTTGGATAAAATGGTTGGGTTTGCTGCGGGATCTATGTTGATAAACGGTGTGCTGAATTCAACTTACGTCGGCAGCGGATCAGATATTTAATTAGGGTACGGGACGGATTTTAAGCAGTTTATTCAGCACCTGAGACATTTGATGAAGCTGTATGTAATCTATAATTAGAACTGCCAATATTTAGAAATTAATCCCTCTGCTTACTTCTGGTCTATCAGCACATACCTTCAGCAACGAGCATTAGACTCAGGAAATTTCATAGCCATGAAAAAAAGTTCCCAATTGCAGGGACTTTTTAAAAGCATGCGGATTGCTTTCCGATCAAAAAAATTTTTTTTTCAACTCCGCAATCTGTACATAAACTAACAATACTGAATGAGTGTAATTCCGTGCATGTGTGCGAAGGCAAACTGAAATAGGCCAGTGCACGATTTGCTGCAAACGTCAATTTCCTCAACCCGTTCATTTGGTTTACCAATCCGCTCTCGAAAACAATCAACCAAAACATGTCGATTGCTACGATCATAAACTCGTCTACTGGCAGGTTATGAAACAGACGTACACGATCGTATTTTTAGTTTGTCATTGATCTTTAGACTGGGAATGTGTATTTCTTTTTTCATTTACTGTCTCGCAAGTGGTAGCCAAAGTGACTGTGACGACAAACGCGATGCTTTGTTTAAAAACATTAACAACAAATAAGAGAGGAAACATGGGTTCTCTCAAAAGCAACAGTGATGCCATAGCTGCCGCTCAACAGCAAAGCATTATTCATCGTTGGGTACTATTGGACAGCTCCGAAACGTATTTTTTTATTGCATTTTAGTGCCAGATGATGGACAATATAATCATAAGCATAGATAAACCTCAAATGACTGGAAGAAACATGAAATATATAGTGATTTCAGATTATCTAAATATGAAATAAATTTAACTCAATGTTTAACATCACATTCTGGCAACAAGCCTAGCTGTGAGAGAGAGAGCTGATGACATGCTATTCCGGTACACGCGATTAAATGCAAAATACACAAAGGCAAAATTTGAGCGAACTTTTTCAGCAGGTAAGAAACTGATGGTTTCTTAGATGATGTACTTTAAATCTTCAAAATGCCAGTAATAAATTGGTAATCAATCATGATTTATACATCAAATCATAAGCCCGATAGATAGAGCTTATGATCGTACCATTAAAAGTGAAATAATTTGGAAAATGTAGGAGTTTTAGACCTATTTCCTAACATCTGATTAAGCTGTTCCCTACCCTATGTTCCCGGTTTATTCACTGAGCATTAAAGTTATTCAAATATTGGCACCGATTTAAACCAACAGTAACGATGCTGTTGGGGCCACTCACAAATGTGGGTGGTTTATTTCAGCACAAGTCACCTTCTAAAATTGGAACAAATTCAATATCGTTGTCTGCGTATTGCTCTTGGTTGTACGCACTCAAAAAGGGGTTTTCATTTATGGGTTTCACCTTAATGGATCCACTGACTTCGGTGTCTTCAATGAAAACTCTAGCACCTTCCACAAATTCAGGAACCTTGTTCTTTTTATGTTGCTGAGCGGGCAGCGATTGAGGATGATTTCGCGCATGCCGGCCGAACTCCATCTTCATTTTCATCTTATTTCATTTTCTCGGACAACCTCAGCTTGATTGAGGCTCTTCGGTCGCTGAATCCTAGTAGATACTCATCTTATTTCTTCTCAAAACTAAGAACAGATGAGTGTGCAGTATGGGTCCCTTCACATTGCTCAATTCCAGGCAATGAGAAAGCGGACTGGTGGGTGCACAGGAAGGAGATTTGTATGAAAGACATATTGCACCCGATCAATTTTACCGACAGTTTTTCCGAGTGCTTTGCGTAGGACGTTGTAAATGGAATCCCACTCATAATGCGTTTTGGTCGTGTTCCGTGAAATGGATTGTGCGTCGGTAGTTTTTTAGTGCTCCGCTCCCGCATCCGGACGCAAGAAGTTCGGACTTCGTCGTGATCTGTTCGGTAGAAGTAGTGCTCCGTTTTCGAGTCGTTTTTTTCGTCGTTTTTTTACATCCTGGACCGCTTCTCGGTGGCGTAGATTGTTACACGCATAAAGTAATATGTATTAAGGCACTGATATTTGGAAGTCGACCGATCCATCCAATCCAATGCACATTCTGCAGAACGGCGGATTTTTGCGCGTAAGCATTTCACTTTACACTGCACATTCTTCGGTACAATACGCTTTAATTATATAAAGGTATAGCAACTGCAAACTAATACTGATAATACTAATAAATTGAACATTACAGTAATTCCTGCCTTGTAGGCACAATAATAATAGATTTTTTTCCTGTTTCTTTTCTTTTTCAGGTAAGTTGGACACAACTTAGATCAATTGAGCCCAGGGTAATATATGACTACTGAATTAAACATTATGAAACATATCAATGGCATTATATAAGGTTTGTAATCAAATTTAATTAAAAAATTATAAAAAAATATAAAAAATAGAAAAGATACGCCACTTGCTCTAAACAAAATCGAATAATAACTTTCGACGGCTAACGTACTTTTGCATATAAAACCAATAAACGATCCATGAAAAAATTACAATTCTTGTGTTAAAAAATGCATTTATGATCCATAAATTTCTGATTAAATTTTCTTTAAAAAAACAGATATGACACATACAAAACAATTTTAGATCCGAAACATGGTACGGCCTATTATTTCTCATAATTTTGCAAATTTGGAGGACATTCTGAGTATGTTTGACCTTTTTTTTTTTTTTCTTTGGGGCGTGGAACAACTGGATTGAACATTTTGTGGTATACCCCTTGATCACCATCTGTCATGTGAACAACCCAAGACGCTTCTCCCAGTCAGGCAAAATCGAGTTTATAACCTTTCCAGGATTCGCAGTCCAAATTTCTTCAGGTTGCATATAGCCACTGTACAGAAATTCAAGTCTGCTCTTGTACAAAGCATCACAACTGCAGAGCAGATGTTCCGAGGTTTCACGTTCCATACTACAGAAACGACAGATATCATTCTGAACCTGGCCAATGTTTTTCACCTTTTCGTTTGAACACACTTTGTGGTAAACAACGAGTTGGTTATCACCCTTTGTTTTTCCCAAGATTGCAGTTACAGTATGATTTACCACAGAACAGTTCTGGTGCCTATTAACTGTGCATTTGAACCTTGGTTACCTAGCTCTTCTGCCTTTTCATTAGCTTAATTGCCACATTTTGACCACGAGTTCCACCAGGAAAGTTGCCACATTCAAATCTTAACCACAACACAGCTTCGGACAAATCAAAATTCATTGTGTTACAAAACTAGTTCATTTGAGATAATTTTCAGGATTTTGACCATGCTGCTTGCGTTGTAGGATTTGAGTTACATCATGGAAGGCGCCATTTTATATTTTTGACGAACGAACCAAACTTCATGACTTAAAGAAACTAGCTGAACGGATGATATTCAAAGGATTTCTGATCAAACTGATTGTTTTGGGTGGCCTCTGGGAAAGTGATTATTTTTAAATCATTACCAAAATTTATATTCGCACCATATAGTACTTCTTGGCTAAACAAAAATAGGCTATCGGAGGATATTATGAGAATTCATTACCTTTGCCTTAAAAGAGTCCGTGCAGGGATACATGTTGGAGCCGTATTGCACATGTAAAAAAAATCAGGGAGATTTGAAGGTATATTGCTCATTTGCGA
Organism: Aedes japonicus; assembly: GCA_034211315.2. Classification (NCBI taxonomy): domain Eukaryota; kingdom Metazoa; phylum Arthropoda; class Insecta; order Diptera; family Culicidae; genus Aedes; species Aedes japonicus. The sequence continues at coordinate 19,117 of JASCZW010004139.1, read as the reverse complement.
AGACTTCTAAAATCTTGATTCTTATGACTCCCATGAGGTGTTGTACAACTTTCACCGCAATTTTTCGCATAGCCGGAGACCACGTTTTCTTGAATTCTAGTGAGTGTGAGCCTTTTCGTGTAATACCTGTAACTCTTGAAGTTTTCTTAAAATTGTAATTGGAACTAGCATCTCTTCCATCCTTCTTGAAATGCTGTTTAATAATTGCCCAGTATCTATAATTTCGTAGTTCAGGAAAATTTGGTTGGTTTTGCTGTTTTTCGACAAAACTGATTTTTTAACTTTTTATGTCTATGAAGATGATGGTCATTTGCTGGTCGAAAGCAACGAACAAAGCCAACGCGCTGTGATTGTGCGAAACTGACACATAATTTCATTCTTCAAAAAGCTAAACAGTAAACATATTTGTCTTTCATTTGTATGGGGGCCCCTCCTTCTAGAGAAAAGAGGGGTCTCTTATTAACATAAGAACCTCTCATGGACCTCGAAAACCAGTCCATACAAAATTTCACGCCGATCGGTTCAGTGGTTTACGAGTATATATAGATAAATAACTTACGCGTTGAGCTATTTTGCATATAAGGAGTGTATCGAAAAGTAGTTATAAATTTTGATACTTAATGGAGATTGAACTAGTGCGTATTATGTGAGCCTCACGACGTATTGACCTTAGTGCGGAACTAGAGTTTTGGAGCGGTGTCCCTTTTGGGATCGCTTAAAGGACTTTCTTTCTCGGTGTCCACTAGGGATCGCAAAAGAGTGAGTCCAGTTCGCTGGTTAAAGTCGTACTCTACTTTGCTTTATTTCCTGGTTCTTTTTATATCGAAAGTTACATGCCGAAAAAGTCTCCAACCTTGAGACTCTACACATTAAAACGGCAAACATACTTTTGCATATAAAAACTAAAAAACGACCCATTAAAAAATTAATATCGTTCTATAAAAAAATCATTCATGACCCATAAAACTCTGGCCAATATCCATAATAAAATGGATTTGATCCATAAAATTTATCAATGTGATCCATAATTTATATAAAATTTAGCAATAGAATGTCAAAAATGTACCGTTTTATATCTAGGAAATGATCGATAACATTGTATGGATTACCCATAAACATGTGAAACATGTGACAAAAGATCCAAAAATGGTTCAATGGCGTTCCTTAAACTTGCAAAACTGACCCGCAGAATGTAAACTTTGTGCAATGAAATAAATGCACATGATTCATTAATTATTGATAATGTTCCATATATAAATTGTCAATGATTAATAAAACTATGAATAACGTACAGTAAACTTATAAAAATGATCCAAAGTAAATCAAATTTGTGCACTTAAACATATGAGTAAGATCCATAAATTATGCATGTATTTTTGAGTTTTTGACACTATTTTTTCAAATTTGTGGTCCATAAAGATAAGAAAATTGATCCCTAACATTCCCGTTAGACTAGTGCAATTTTCGAAATGTGCTATGCTTAAACGATTTAAAATTCTGTCCGGAACAACATCTTGCAATTTGAGTACAATTGATAAAAAACTAAGACAAATTAGAATTTTTCTATGCGAGTACTATGGAGAAAGCAAAATTTTCGTTCAAACATTGGTTTACAGAAAAAAAATGTCCAGTAAGAATGTTCTTAATTAATTCAAAAGTGATTGATAATATTTTGGCATGGTTCAAACAGCTGCTCAATCAACAACGCTAATTGTACAATGTGACATAGTAGCATTGTTGTGCTTTTCTCCAAGTGCTAGAAATATCAATGTTGACTACTGAGCAGTTGAGGATGGAATAACTAAGGCGATAGAAAGCGGCCGATGATTTCGATATCCGAAGTGATAGCATACCCGAGCAGGAGAGAATAACATATACCTTAGGGGCTATTCAAAAACTACGGAGGTCTGACCAAAGGCTACGCGCCATACACAATTTCAAAAAAAAAATGTACATAGCAAAGTCTACGAGTAGGAGCCGCCTCAGAGAGTCTGAGATTTTCAAAAATGAGACTACGAACAGGCCCTTATTTTGATCTTGATAACAGGTTTTCGTATTTAAGAGTACAGCATAAGAGGTAAAATACCTAAGCATTGCAAGCAAAATATCTCTCGAATAACAAAACTTGTTATTTAGGATACCTGGGAATACCTGAGAGGTACAATTTAGGTATTGTCTCAACTCAATTAGGTATTTGCATAGCATTGTGGGAACATTTTTATTTTATTGTCAGGTATTTTACCTGTTATGCAGCGCTCTCAAATACATAGGTCAGTTATCAAGTTATTCGTTCCTGCTCGGGTAGCGTCTCCAAGTAAACGACTGATTCAAGCGATTGCCCGATATAATGCAAATGCAATTTTTTGTGGTTAGGTCCAACGAGCGATAGCAAGTTGGACGGCAAGCGTTTGCCCGGCATAATTCAATAAAAATTATCTTGAATTAAAGTTTGATCAAGTCTTAAGTTTATTGCGGTCGTAAAAGAACGTGAGGTCGCAAAAGCGAAAAATTGCAAATCTTCTCCAACGCAACCCTTCGTTTACAGCAATATTTAAACCACATAGCTAAAGGAACGGACATGTTAATTAATCTGAGTAGTAGCCAAGGGGTGGATCGCCGAATACAGTTTTCTCCTATGCTATTTTTTTGACTGTGTCTACAAGCGTTGCAATGTTCTCGGAGTTCCCGTAGTGTGCCGAAAGTGCCGATGTGTTGACAGCCAAAGTTGTTATTTTATACTAAAACTGGCAACCAGGAAATGCATATTGACAAGGTTGCTGGTTTCTTATTTCTATATCCTTTACTGTCAAAAGTGTTCCTCGATGTGCCACACATGTGGTATGGATTGAAAATCAAAGAGCAGCAGTTATGAAATAATTCGTCTACTGATTGGCTGGCACACTGTTCTAAGTGACTTACCCTTGATAGTAGCGCAGTCAAGGATCGATTTCTCCGTAGCCATAATTTAAAAAAATTGAACTCAAAATTTGAATAACTCCGGAATAACTTATGAATTTTACCTATTATCTTAAATGCACAGAGTTGATTTTCTATGGACCACATTTAGAAATTTGTGGTTCATTATACAAATCTATTATGGATCAGTGACAATTTATTTATGGAAAGTTTTCAATACTTTATTGATCATATTCATATATTTGAGTCCACAAAGGTTACATTCTAAGGATCAATTTTACAAGTTTATGGAATGATATTGAACTTTTTATAGACCACTGGCAATATTTTTATGGGTAATTAGTACAATTTTGTAGATCATTCTCTAGATATATAACGGTATATTTTTGACAATTTATTGCTAAAATTGATATTAACTATGGATCACATTGTTTTTTTTTTTTGGAAAAAGTCGCGGAAGTCGGGATACACTGAAAAAAGTGTAACGTACAAAAAAATTGTCAAAAAGGTTTTAAGTACATCCAGCAAGTGTAAAGAGAGTGACTGCAGGATCTACGGAGAATTGGACTAAAAAGTCGTCGATTATATTCAAGAGAACAAATTAGTCTCTACTTGTGATTTGGCTAAGAAATACAGGATGATCCAGCGCATTAAGAAAAGAAATTATTTGAATACATGCAGCAAGCATGTAGTTCCAAATCTATCTCCTAATGTATATGTTACTAGCTGATCCCGGTGCGAGCGTTGCTACGCCTGCAACTAAATGAATGAACATTACATAGAACTGACGATTTTTTTAATGAGTTTTTTTTTGAGTAATAAGGAGTTCAAAATTCAATCAGAACATTCTTCTTACCCAGACAATACACAGTTTGTGGCTTAGTTACCTGGATAATTCTCAGGATTGGTTGAAATTTGTGTTTGAATTCACCATAGAAACATTTCTTGCATTCAAAAAACCCCGCATACCATTTTTGATTCCATTTGCTTGATAAGTTCTCAAGCTATGCAGAAATTTGTGTTTCATTCGTATGCCGGCCGGAAGGGGGAAGCAGTCTCAAACAATCATAAGAACCTTCTCCAGCCCCAAAAATACCTGTATACATATTTTCACTCCGATCGGTCAGACAGACAGTCAGACAGAAATCCATTTTAATATAAATAAAAATCCTGTTTCCAATAACCCCCACATGCCAAATGTGGTTTCATTTACTTGAATAGTTCTCGAGTTATGCAGAAAATTGCGTTTCATTTGTATGAGAGCCCCCCACCTTCAGAAAAGGGAGGGGTCTCAAATTAGCATTGAAAGATTTGGCTCAATTTGCTTGATTAGTTCTCGAGTTATACAGAATATTGTATTTCATTTGTATAAGAGCCCCCCCTTTCAGGGCAAAGAGGAATCTGAAACCATCATAGAAACCTTTCTTGCCTTTAAAACTTCACACATGCTAAATGTGGTTTGTTTTGCTTGGGGTCTCAAACCACCGTAGAAACATTTCTTGCCTACAAAACCTCCACATGCCATATTTGGTTCCATTTGTTTGATTAGTTCTTGAGTTATGCAGAAAATAGTTTTTCATTTGCATGGGAGCCCCCCTTTCTAGAAGCGGGAGGGTACTCAAACTATCATAAGATGCTTTCCCGGACCCAAAAACCAGTGAATACAAATTTGCAAAGCAGTAGGTATAGTTCTCATGTTTAGTTGAAATTTCTTTCATTTGTATAAGAGCTCCCCTTTTTAGAGGGAGGAGGGGCTTTGAACCACCATAAAAAGATTTCATGCCTGAAAAAACTCGTGCATTCCAAATTTGGTTCCATTTGCTTGATTATTTCTCGAGTTATGCAGAAATTTGGGGTCCATTTGTTTGAAAGCACCGCCTCCCCCCTTCCTCCTCATATGACGGAAGAGTCTCAAATCACCATAGAAACATTTCCCTCCTTCAAAAACTTCCACATGCAAAATTTGGTTCCATTTCTCTTATTAGTTCTCGAGTTATGCAAGGATTTGCGTTTCATTTGAATAGGTTCCCCCCCCTTTCAAAAAGGGAAGGGGTCTCAAATCAACATAGAACAATTTTTTGTCTTCAAAAACCACCACATACTACATACTACACAATTTGGTTCCATTTGCTTGATTAGTTCTCGAGTCATGCAGAATAGTGTATTTCATTTGTATCGGAGGCCTCCCCCCCCCCCCGCTTTAGGATGGGAAGGGGTCTAAAACCAACATAGAAACATTTTTTGTCTTAAAAAACCACCACATGCTATATTTTGTTCCGTTTGCTTGATTAGTTCCCGAGTTATGCAGAATATTGTGTTTTATTTGTATGGGAGCCCCCCCTTTTATGACGGGGAGGGTTCTCAAGCTACCATAAAAACCTTTTTTGCCTTCAAAAACTCACACATGCTAAATTTGGTTTCTTTTGCTAGATTAGTTCTCGCGTTGTGTAGAAATTTGTGTTTCATTTGTATGGGAGCTCCCCATTCCAGTGAAGGGAGGCGTCTCAAACCATCATAAGATTATTCTCCGGCCCCAAAAATCTCTGCATACGAAATTTCACGCCGATCGGTCCTTCCACTAGCGAGTTAAATCGTGACAAAGGAAACCCCAACTCATTTTTATTTATATAGATAATAACATCAAAAATATAACAAACTATATTACATTTTCAGAATAAAACAAAACATACTTCTAATACATTGTGTTACAAGAAAAAACAAATCTCTAACAAAATATGTTATAATTTTAGAGTCGTTTTTTATAGGTTTTCCAAATTTGTTCATACAAAAACAAAAACATCTTTTTAAAAGCAGACATTATTTTTATTGAGGAAATTTTCAGCCAATTTCATACATGGATGAAAGATTCTTGTTGATCGAAGAGAGTTAAGTAAATGAAAATAAGCAAAAACGCTATTCATTAAAAAATAGTGGATCTTGAATTAAAAAAAAAAAATATTCTTCGAATGTTAAACAATAAGTAAAAACAAACATAAGGAGCTATACATAAACCCCGTAGACTTTTCTCCGGGATGAGGGGGAGGGTCTACGTTCCATACAAAATTTCAAAAAAAGGTATGGAAAAAAGTCAACGAAGGGGAAGGGAGGTGGGTGGTCTGAGAAATGAGTCTACGTGGTTTATAAGCAGGCACTAAGTTTCTTTGAAACTCGAAGTCAATGGCTAAAATTAGGCTTCAATTTGATTCCAGCTACAGCAATCGAATCTCCTTAATACCGACGATGTTCCACAAAACGCCATTAAAGAAACAAAGCTGTATAGTTTTACACTATGGCCAATTGATTCCAATTCTTACCTTCTATATACCCCACCTTATTTGGAGCAAGACGAACCTTGCCTGAAGGCACATTTTTGCACAGTCCTTATACATATTTTCAGTCCTTCTGGACAAATTTCCAACATTAGCACCTTGATAAAAATAGAATCTCTCCCTCCGTCAGTTTCCGAGAATCTTGTTAAGAAAATATGTCTACCCGTGGAGATCCGAGAACTTTCGCGTTTAAGGCATTATGGTTAGGCATCGAGTTTTGTTTTCATTATACAAACGCTTAAGCTTTTTGTTTTATGCCAACAACTTGTTCTTCTGCTGAATGAGCTCATCAATTTTTGACTGTTGTCCACAAACACAAACTGCAAGCAATTGAAGAAATATATTTTAGTTAATTATGAGAAAAATAAGAATAAATAAACCTACCATCCCCATTGGAGGAAGCCTCATACAGATGAACACTTTTAACCTCAAACACAGTTGCCGGTATTCGCATATTTATTCCTATTATTAATTTGTAACACAGTTTGACATATTTGCGACCGAATACCTTCTGGATGATGTTCTCCCCAAACTAAATGATATCATAACGAGTTACAAGTATAATTTAGTCGGCTGCCCATTATTAACAGTGTTTTTCTGAGAACAACGTTGATTCCGTTAAAAAAGATATTAGTCCACCAATATGTCTCCAACTGCGACCTATCGAATGCTTCTGGGCAATCGTCAAACGGAAACTCGAAAAGGTAGGTGCAGTGGCCCACAATGCTACTATCACGAGCAATCGGAGAGAATTGTTTGTATTATAATGCAACAACCAAAACGCTCCAACACAAGTTTAGTGATTGCCCTCGTGTAGCACATGCATGGGCTTTGGTACAGCAGAAGATAACGATGGTACTTGAGAGATGGCGAAGACTGACGTTTGATGAGATGCTTCGACCTGTGCTATGGAATATAACTCCAACAATACGAAAGGAAATCCTTAAACTTTTCACAATTTATATAATATTTACAAATCAAGTGAACGGTAGAATTAATGTAAACGAACTAGATTTTTTTTATAAATTGTGAATATGATACATCCTTGTAGATAATGTTTATAAAATGTGCAATAAACAATAATTTATCACCTTAAAAAAACAATGCGGAACTTGATGGACGATAACAATAATTTATTTTCGATCTTATCTCAACCAGTAAGATATTTGAAACCAACGCGATGTAATTATCCTATCCTACCCAGTGTCCATCTAGATATTTCATTCTCCCTGAAGTATTTCATTTGTTTTGTTGTAAACTTATATTGCACCCAGTTCACCCGGGTGGCCGAAACCGCCATTTACCATTTAAGACATTTATGTAGTGTTCCGGTTTTCCTTTTCCACCCTGTTTCGTCTCGACACTCAGAGCTCACCCACACATACTCTATCGGTTCAATTCGCTCGATACGATCTCAATCTCCAAACCGAAAAACCACAATCTCAACTCGTTATCATTTACAAAACGTCATGACCACAACCACAACCCGTTCCCTCGGACTCAGTCCTCCCCGTCCTGATATTGCTGCCGCCGTGAAACGAGTGCGTGTGACTCGATATCTGTCAGCGATAGTGATCAACCCATTCCATCTTCCTCAAACCAAACAGTCAACCGCATTTTGCTGCATCATCAGGGAGGGGGGGGGAGGTACTAATCTGGAATCGGACACTATAGGATAGCAGGAGTTATGCGCGTCTTAATCCGGATTAATTGCCCATCAAGATCGTTTGCCACTGGTTTTCGGTGCGTGCGTGCGATGGGTTACTAATCGCTTTCACACGGAGCTGGATCCCTCTGGAGAAGAGAGAGAGAGATAACCGACTAAAACAAACAAATCCGATCTTTATCATTGATGGTTTGATCGAATGGTGCTTTCGGCGACCACTGCTACCGACCACTACTGGCGGGGCCTCGAGGCCTAATTGATCACTATCAACGGCGACTGCACGGTTTCCTCATGGCACAGTTAGTTATGAGCTCATAATTATTTATCAGAGCCCCCCAACTGCTGGCAGGGCACGAACGTAGGATCATTGATCGCACCAGGCGCAGTTTGATGTTGTTGGCGATCCCACGACGGATCATCCATTCGGCACCGAGCCCCACGCGGCGCTGGCAGTCTGTTGTTATGAGCTGACAGCGATGTTCCATTTAGATAGATGACGACCACCAATCGTTTCCTATCGTTGGGAAATGCAACACGATGAACATGATGAGTGCAGTGGCGTATGCAGGTGACGATTCAGAACCATCTTGATGGGACGGTACCTCATCAAGACACCCCCGAGTGATCGGCTGGTCGTTGGGAAAATTTAATTGAAGCCCACGCATCGGATCGGGCGATGATTGCGTGAAAATGGCTCGTTAATCGAGAGCCAGGCGCTATCCGATATCAATTCACACGATTATTAGCTCCCGAGCCAGCCGGCAGAGTGCAATGAATTGATTAATAATTTTTGTCACGAGCAAGAGGGCTGGCTAAGCGAGGCAATAAATGGAGCCGCACTGTTGACGTTCGCTAGACAAAACTGCCCGAGATGTAATTTGCGGGTGGTGGCGCAGATGTTGGTGACACATGGGAAAGAAAGTTCGATTTTTCCATCGTCGATGGAAGATCGACTGGATGGGAAAATAAAGATGAATGGAATTGTGCGATTACTACGAACTACTGGTTGTTGTTGTTGTTTGGAATGAATGGCCATGACTAGTGCTTTATGTGGGAAAATGTGACAAGCTTGATAGTGGAGTAACAACTCTATCAATTGAACTGGAGCAATAACTGAATGAATGTATGAATGAAAGCATAGTTCCGGGTGGCAAATCGATGGGAAGATGCGACTGGGACTGATTTCACTTTTTTCCTGTTTCGATATATCTATAGTTTGATCACGTTGGATGACTTTCCAATTCGTGTTATGCGTTCACTTGGCAGATAACAGTTTGCGTAAAATTTACCATTGATGTTTTGAAATTAATCTTAAATGACCAATAAAAATCTCCAATCGAAAGTCTAATTCAATTTTATGAAATTTATTCATGCGGCTGCTAGGAATTTTTTGAGGCCAGTCAAAAACCACGTCTGATGTGTTCTGGTTGGTTCCCCCAAGGTACAAAAAACACCAAATTTCACATTGCCCGGATGTCTTGGTTGCACTACTGAGGGTAATTGGTCGAGGTTTCCTCATGCAAAGTCAAAGATTTATTGATTTGGTTTCAACAAGCTTCCGGAATATACGTCATATTTTGATCAAACAATGTCTCAAAAAATATTACCGACAACGTCTTATCTGTTAATAAACACACTGTTTATCAAATTGTTATAGATCGTGTCACTTATGTGAAGCAGTTAAGAATTTGTTTCAACTGCCTCCGACCTGGCCACTGCACTATGGTGCGAATAGCCAAATTTCGGTACAAAAATCGATTACTCGAAAACCACTTTACTCCTATCTCATCAACGTTTAGTGTTTTGTCAGTTTGTCTTTGTTAACATATTCACATTTGTTTACATACAGTTATTTATTTACATTACTTCATTTATCTTGATATATTTTCATGCAGCTATTTGCATTTGTATATTTATTGTGTCTCATATATTTACTCTCTTTACCTAACAACATAAGATCACTATGACAAGTGATACACCCGTTATTCTCTCACTCTGCAACAATAATGTGTTGCAACTTGAATGTATTACTACAAAACACGAAGGAAAACAACTTAATGTTGTATCGATGATGGGAAATAGACAAGTTGATGTGAGAAAATGTTGTGATTCGCATATATGTTGCAACGACCATGTTTTCATGCAACAGTGACAAAAAAAGCTTTGAAATTATTGCAACACACTACCGATAGAACAATGCTTTATCAGCAACATGAAAAAAGCGACAATCAGTTTTTGCTGTTTAATAAATTACTGATGTGAGCAATAATTATAAAATCATAAAACCTGAAGAAAAATGCTTGTATAATATCACAGGCTCAACAAAAACAAACATTATTTACAGCAAACTTGTTGCAAATTTTATCAGGAAAACAAAAATCATACGCTAGATCAGTTTTCAGACAGAATGTCTGAATAAGAAGCATCCACAGTTGTAGCACAGAGTTTTCTGAAAGATCAACAGATATTATGAGCTAATCTGGGCTGTTCTTGGTCGTCCAAACTGTCCTGGAGTTCAGAAATTAGGATCTACAGTTGTGATTGGCTTTTCTCGGCTGTACAAAGGTACAACATGTATTCAACCATGTTCAATGAATCATTTGGAAGGTCAACAGACATTTTTCAATAATTTGGGATGTTCTTGGCCATCCAAAGTATTTTTGAGTTCATGACTTAGGATCTGCAGCTGTAACTGTAGCTTTTAAAGCTATGGTCCTGTTTATAATCCACGCAGACAAATTTTTGAAAATCTCAGACCCCCCCCCATCCTCCCTCGTAGACTTTTCTCCATACAATTTTTTGAATTTTTGTATGGAGCGTAGACTTTGGTAAACCCCTCCCACTAGAAAAGTCTATGTGATTTATGAATAGTCCCTGTACAAAATAGCTATATGTATTCATTTAAGTTCATCAAATCTTTTGGAAGGTCAACTGGCACCATGAGATAATCTGGGATGTTCTAGGTCCATCAAATTGTCCCGGAGTGCAGAGCTTAGTATATACAGCAGTAACGGTAGCTTTTTCACCTGTATTAATCTACGATATGTTCAACCATGTTCATTGAGTCCTCTAGAAAATCAATAGATATTTTGAAAAAACTTGAGTTGTTCTTGGTCGTCTAAACAGTCCTGGAAGTCAGAACCTGGGATCGACAGTTGTAACTATAGTTTATACGGCTAGGAAAATTAACGGTGTGTATTTAACCATGTTCAATGGATTTTCTAGAAGGTAAATTTTCGGGGATTTCGGAGTTATACCAGACTGTTCATTAGTTCCTAACTTAGGATCTCTAATTGAAACTGTAGCTTTCCAGATATACAAATGTACGATATGTATTCAACTATGTTCATTGGAGCTTATGGAAGGGCAACAAACATTATGAGATCTGGGTGGTTTAAAGTCATCCAATCTGTCTTAGAGTAATCGTAACTGTAGCTTTACTAAGTTATGATATGTTTTCAACTATGTTACATACATGAATACTCTGTGCTACAAAAAAAAAAATACAATTACAATTGCTGAATCTAAAATCTGATCTAAAAACCTAGGTTACATTATATATTTTGACGTTCCACCAGAAGATTCAATGATCACGATTGAGTAAAAATCGTTGCTTTTATAGCTGAAAAAAAAAAACAGTTACAACTATAATTAGAACTATAGTATTATATACCCTTCGATTCAGCTGGATGAGATCATGAAATTCTTGTATTTTTATTTGTGTGGGTGTGTATGCGTGACTGTGTTTGTGTATATATATGACGAAATAAAGTATGCCGCGTTTTTCAGAACAACTCAACCGAATTGAGCGCTACAACCAAGAAATGAAAAGTATCACGATCATATTGAACGCTATTGAATGGTTTTGAAATCGGATACCTCGGATTGGAGATATTGACTTTGATATTTCACTAAAAATATTTTCAAACACAAGCCGATTATTGGTAGTATAAACCAAAGAACCTTGAAATATACGATCAATCATTACCAAACTACGAAGCCTCAAATGTGCTCTGTTAACAGATACCACATACCGAACTTTTTCTACTACCAGTGGAACTAGGCCCGTGAGTCAAAGCTCCACTGTTTAAAGATAGTACACTAGCTACCGATGTACCGATTCAATTTATTTTTGTTGCAATACAAAGCAATATGCGTACATCGCTATGTCTCTTCTTAAAAAAACATTCTGATTTTATGAAACATTATAATCTTGATTCTGTTGCCATGCAATTTGTAATGATTGTGTTGAGTATGTAACAATAATAAAGATACATACATCCTTTTTTGTTCCAACATAGAAAAGTTGAAACAATGTCTTTGCATTTGTGAGATTGGATTCACTGATATTTACAAATTTATATATGCTTAAAGGGTGATACGGTCAAAATTTGGTCAAGTGAAAGCGCGGTAAATCGGTGAAATCGTTTATTTAAAAATCAAATCAAATTTCTTTTTCAAGTTCAATTAGTATAAAATTCAGGAAAATATTCAGTTAGGCTTCCGCTTTTCCAAATCCGAATTGCCGGGCCTTACGCTTGACCCTGCCATCAGATTTTGTACAGCCACCTTGTCCACCTTCTTCGCCGCAGAAAGCCAGTTTGCCTTGAACTGCTGCTCGTCCTTAGCAGTTTTTTGGTCTTCTTTAGGTTCCGCTTGACAATAGCCCAGTATTTCTCAATTGGGCGGAGCTCTGGCGTGTTGGGAGGTTCTTGTCCTTGGGAACCACCTGCACGTTGTTGGCGGCGTACCACTCCATGGCCTTTTTACCGTAATGGCAAGATGCCAAATCCGGCCAAAACAGTACGGAACAACCGTGTTTCTTCAGGAAAGGCAGCAGACGTTTATTCAAACACTCTTTCACGTAAATTTCTTGGTTGACAGTCCCGGAAGCTATGAAAATGCTGCTTTTCAAGCCACAGGTACAGATGGCTTGCCAAACCAGATATTTCTTTGCGAACTTTGACAGTTTCGTGTGCTTGAAAATATCTGCTACCTTTCCCTTCCTTTTGCCGTATAAAACTCCTGTCCCGGAAGCTGCTTGTAGTCGGCTTTGACGTAGGTTTCGTCGTCCATTACCACGCAGTCAAACTTCGTCAGCATCGTCGTGCACAGCCTCCGGGATCGCGCTTTGGCCGTCGTATTTTGTTTATCATCGCGATTTGGAGTCACTACCTTCTTGTAAGTCGATAGTCCGGCTCGTTTTTGGCCTCGATGCACGGTTGTAGACGATACACCCAGCTTATTTGCGGCATCTTGGAGAGATAGGTTAGGTTTCGCTGGAAACTACCGGCAACTCTCTTTGTCGTCTCAGCGGCTTCCGGTTTTCGATTTACCCCCGATCCAGACTTCCTGGCTGTCGACAAACGTTCCCCAAACACTTCAATTACATTTGTAACGGTTGATTTGGCAACTTTTAGCGATTTTGCCAACTTTGCGTGCGAGTAGCTCGGATTTTCGCGATGCGCGAGCAAAATTTTGATACGCTGCTCTTCTTGCTTGGACGGCATTTTGACAACTGAAGAGTGAATTCCAAAATCAAAATAGGAGCAACATTCTACACACACACACCTTCAAAATGAGGGGTGTTCAGGTTTTTTAAATGCAAAATTGAAAGAAATTCGTCAAGTTGATATTGACCAAATTTTGACCGTATCGGCCTTTATGTATACACAGAAAAAAATAATTAATTTTAACAAGCGCGTAAAATTTTCCCTCGTTTAATTTAAAGCCAAAGGAGGCGTAAACAACGCAATTGGTTGTAGTCTTTGATGTGCCATACAACAAAGTTTGCAATCTTTCATACAACAGGCTGGATTCAGGCGTTATCTGGCTTAAATTTACATGAAATATCCCATTATTTTCTGCTAAATCTAGCATTCCCTTTATGTGCATTAGATAACGCAGAAAATTCAATGTTTCTTTTATCTGTGTATAAATAAATGTTTATATATTTAGGTAAACATATTAATGTAAATAGACGAATTAAGATCGATGTTAATAAATATACGTAAGTGAACAAATGTTAATATACAAACACAGGCAAACGGACATAATAATTGCAGTTCCTACAACGATTACGCCTTAAACGAAACAATTCAAATGTTTCTTAGTTGGCAGTATCGCCACAAATGGCACACATAGTGGATTCGCTTATGTTTGTCGTTAGCACACTACCCCCATCTGTTCATCTTTATCATCCATCACAGTGTGCTCAACAGATGGCGCAGGTGTGGTGGTGACGATGATATGAAGTTCTAAATTTTCAATGTGTTTTGTCTGATTGTATGTGATATAAATGTTAATAAATAAATGGAGATAGGTTAACATAAAAATGTAAACATTTTCATTAAAATCTCTCGTTGTTACTCACGCTGATGGAAATTGTAGATGCTGTTGATCGATGGTAATGCAGAAAAAAATGTAAAACTACCAATTTTAAAATGAGTTTAGAGGGGACAAAGGAAACAAACGGTTTTGTAAAAGTCTGGTAGATGGAGCTTTTTACTTTCAGTTCACGTATTTCGTGTTTGCAAATATTAGCAAATAGGTGAGTAAGATGTCTTGAAAAAACGTATTTTTTCTTACACTTCAACCTCTACAAACTTGATTGATTGATAAATCCTTATTTAAGAGACTTCCAGCGACCTCTACATCTTCAAAATGTGCGTCTTTTTATGACGTAAAAGTCATCCAAACAAAGTTCTCTAATTTGAATTTAAATTAATAAATTAGAGCAAAAAGCTGTTTTTTTAAGTCTCACCAGTTGGAAAACAGTTTAAATTTTTTATAAAATGCAACATAGATGAGATAGCCAATTTTCATTCAATCAAATTATCATAAATTCTGCAGAAGCAACTCTAAATCATAACAATAGAAGGTTAGATTTTTTTTAATTTGCACATAGCTGGACCACCCTTGTCACCACCTAAATCAAAAGATAGATCTTATTTATAATATGGAATCTTCCAAGGACATTATATGTCTAAAGTTAATATTTTTCGAGTTATGGATTTTTGCGAAATTTGGCTTTTTGTATCATAGTGCATTCTGGCAAAGATTCTTCTTCCGAGCGTAATTATTCGAAATGTCGTCTGAAACAACATAACCTACTCCACGAACAGTTTTCTACGAAACAACTCGAGACCGAAATCCGACTGATTCTTCCAGAGATACTTCTTATGTCAGTGTAATTCATGACATACTTCCATCATCAAGCGCTTCTTCTTCCTGTTCCTGCAATATTTCGCAAATCGCGTAACCCGTTAGGCAATTAACTGCGTGTTGTGAATTTGGAGAATGCTTAGGATCAGTTTGTTTTTTCCAGACCAATGCTTCATAGCAATTCTCATGTTTTGTGTGTGTCCCGTTACCGGAATAGGTGGAGGGAAAATCTACGTGAGATAGGAACTGATTGTTGCAAGTCCAGTCGTGGTCATCTGATTTTTCCACTGATTTTGAATATCTTGTAGTACCAAAAAGTGACCGATATCACTCCTTCGATTAAGATAGGTATTACGTCTTAGACGATTTCTGCTGCAGTTTAATGGATAGATTCCACTTTTTATGTTCTTGAAAAAGTCGATTCATTTGATTCAAGTTGATCGAGCAAACATGGTCGAATTCACCTAACTGTTGGACGTCCTGAGCTCTAAAAAATCCACCTGGGTAGTAGAACGAACTCCTTAAAAAGCTAGCCGATCAAGGTTTTGAAGTGATAGGATACACAGATGATGTGGTCATTGTAGTTCGTGGAAAGTTTGATGACACGACTTCAAATCCGGCTACAAACTTCACTCAATATAACTAGTAAATTGAGTGAGGGTCAAAATATAAACCCCTGTAAAACTGTTATTGTTCCTTTCGCAAAAAGGAAAAAACTTACTCTAACACAGCCTGCATAGGATGGTTATCAAATTAAGTTCTCGGAAGAAGTTAAATACCTTGGTATTACTTTGGATCCATCTAGACAAGGTTATTACCAAGGGTGTAACCAAGGGTATGCCCTATGGGTTTGCAACAGGGGAAAATTATGAAGCGCCTTTCTTCTATCCATTCACCAACAATATTAACGGCGGATTCTTTTCCTAGCCTAGGATTTGTAATTATGGAAGGTAATTATGGTTATGTCGTCGGCGTAAATTAGTTTATGGACATTGGGGGGATTAGTTTCGAAAAGGGACTGCATACAAATGAGAAAGAGTGTGGGGGTGATGACTGATCCCTGTGGGATGCCATTCTCTTGTGATGTGGACGAGGATCGATGGATATAGAGGGAACCCTATATCGTCAGGTTCAGCAGATGAACCATGTACCCCACGGAGAGCCTTCATTCCAGGTCATTGCATGTGAAGTCTTTGTTAAACTCCAGGTCCAGATCGGTTGCAAAGCATGGGGGAGACATCTCAGAACTGTGGTGAGTAGTTGTATGACGAAGATCACCAGAAGATCTCACCAAAAACTGTGGTGAGTAGTTGTATGAAGAAGAGGCCTTAGAAAAATAGTTTACAAAGCATTCAGTTATAGCGGATGGGTCGTCGGTGATATGATAGTTAATGCGTAATTTAATTTGCCCGACAAATAATTTCTCTAGCCGTATTTCTATCCTTTTTAAACTCTAAATGTGTTGCAGAGTCTTTACGATCATCTCTTGGCATTCTTTGAATAGCTTTAAGTTTTCTCCTACGTTGCATAGAGACAGACTTCTTGAATCCTAGAGGGTTTGAGCTGTTTAGTGGAATACCTGCAACCAGAAATCAGAAGAAAAATTAGTATCTCCATTTAATTCCACCTTCAGCATATCTTCGACAGATACGAGCATTTTCACAATGTGCAGACTTCTTCAGTGTCCCGTACTAATAACTCGACTTGTCGACTTAAGTCGAGTTATTAGTACGAGACACTGAAGAAGTCTGTACATTGTAGACGAAATACGCGGATCTGTCGAAGATAAGCAGAGGTAGTTGGAATTAAATGGAAGATACTAATTTTTCTTCTAATTTCTAGTTACAGACTTCTTACCAGGGGATTCACTCGGTTCATGGGGAGACTGCAGATTGTTTGAGCACAGTTGAAGAGAACGTTGGACGGCATTCCGTCAGGAGAAGATGGTGGATTGACTGCAAAACTATCATAAGACCGGTCCTGCAGATTGCCGGGCACAGCTGATTCACCCGTGTGTCCATGACTGGGAATGCGCCAGTTTCCTGTAGGTAAATGTTCATAAGCAAGTGTTATAAAGATGCGCACAGTTGTAACTTAGGAGGTCGACAAGATCACGTTGTCAATGAATGTGGGCTGTATGGCCACAAAAACACCTTTACCAGGTGCAACAGACAATTTCAGTGCCCAAAAGAGCTGTTAGAACGAACCAGAATCCATATCCTCCGGCTCTCATGCCAGGTATAACAACAAACACTGTTTAGACTCTCCTTATCCAATCCAATTGGTGCCAGGTGTTATGGAACTCAGATGGTTTGAACATCAGAACAGGGCTGTAATGTACTGTGCCGGGCGTCAGGGAGTATGTTTGAGCCTTCATTCTCCAAAACTTCACGGAAATTGTCGGGGCTCTGATCAACCCAAGCAGGCAGTGACTTCACTGGCTGGAAAAACCACAGACTCCGCATTCCAAAATTATTCTTGCCGTATTTGAGTGTAGTTTCTCCCCCGCATGCTGCAACGTATACTCTCTGAGGCGCTGGAAAGCGTGTGTCGGAGACCCGAGAAGCCCGTAGGTACCTGCAACATGACAGAAAGTTGACTGGCAATAGATATCGGGGACAACTTTAGACTAAGCAGCTGCTGCTCACGAATAGGCACGCCGAAGCTGCCAGTCGAAGCTCGGCGACTAACTTTCCATTCTTCGACCAGGGCAGCCTCCTGCTTCGTCAGACCGAAAGAACAGAATTGCATACGATACTATGTGGTGCGCTCTTCTGGTGCTGCTCGTGCAACACTTTCTGCGCGGATTTGATGCTTTTCTTTCGATTGTCTGCTTTGCCTG
Organism: Aedes japonicus; assembly: GCA_034211315.2. Lineage (NCBI taxonomy): Eukaryota > Metazoa > Arthropoda > Insecta > Diptera > Culicidae > Aedes > Aedes japonicus. The sequence continues at coordinate 1,200 of JASCZW010004139.1, read as the reverse complement.
TCCCGCCAAGCAGATTCCCTCCTCTCCAGCGAGATGCACGTCTCATTTATCAGTGAGACAGAAAGACAACTGGATGTTGATGATATGTCAGTAATCTATTTATCTGTGCTGGGGTAGCTGGGGACATGGGGCTGCGGTCAACAGGTATCCATTCTTCCTCATGCGGGATCGGACAACGCTGTCATACAGGTGAACCATGCACATGAAGGCAAGATCTTCTGGCATTTTCAAAGGCAACCGACTTTAATTTCTCCGCAGCTGCTTACCTGAAAACCGTAGCTGAATCTAAGAGCGGCACCATGATGTAATCACGCTTCGCGCCTCTATTTTGGCTCCAACCGTAGTAGATCAGGTTCATCAAGTTCATGTTCCTTGACCGAATCCTTGAGCTGACGGAACGATCACCTCCATTTTTCAGTGATTTTGCTTTTTCGTTATCGTTCATCATTCCACTGGACGCCCTTCAAGCGGTTCCGTTTTCGGCACACATCTCTCGAATCACATACGGAATATTGAGGGATCCATCGACTTCGCGACGAAAACGCGATGCGATGCGGCGAGAAAAATTGAAACTGATTGAGCGGAACCGATTTAGATCAACTGAGCTCACGCGTTAATTTGCTACAGTCGTTTATGGATTTTTATTATGAGGCAGGGCGCGCGCGGTTGATGCTCATGAGTGCTTATTATTATTGTTATTGTTCAACCCGTAACGCGCCCGTATTCTTCAGCAGAGTTCTACCATGTACGCCACACACCAATACCGTTATTTTCAGCCAAAGACGTCCGCGTTTGGCAATGCACAAGCCAAATAATTTAAGTTTGATTTTATGACTTTCTTTCTCGTAATAATCCAATAGGGCTAATCAATGCCAGTGTCATGTTGGATTGATTTCTGATTGATTGTTTGACAGAGTGTCACAGGTCGCACCAGCTTTAGAACAACACAATCTGTTACAATGCATAAATATCATGGTACTGCGATTGGTTAATATTGTGCATTCTGGGTTTGAAAATGGTTTGAATTGTTATTTTGAAACGAATCAAGCTATGGTGCATCTAAATGATTGTGAATGTTTGGTAAAACATGGGGCAAGCAGGGCTTTTATTGATGAAGCCAAAAAGCCAAAACACAATGCACTTGAGAGTTTATAGACCAACAAGTTATTATTTTGATCTTTCATTTCAAGATAAAAACGT
>JASCZW010004138.1:79537-184558 GCA_034211315.2 Aedes japonicus | reverse complement strand
AACGATAATGTTTTTAACAAAACTTATTCCTCAAAAACCCATAAAGCACCAGCTCTATTAAATTTTCACTAATTTAATTGCAAGCGTAGCAAGGCTCGCACGGAGCTCAGCTAGTTATGTATAAAAGAAGGTATTTTGAATGTAAAGCTGTCGAAGAATCTAAGATAAATTCAACAAGCGGAATCGCAGCTCAAGAAGTTTCAGTATATGTTTGGCCAAAAGTATTTCATCATTCGAGTTTTATTGAACAGCAAAACTTGGTGAGACCATTCCAATTATCTAAAAACAAGCAATCACAAGAAAAATGAAAAAGATTGTACTGAACATAATGCAATACTTTCTTTTGTGTATTACCCAAGCAAACATCTCTGTCATAATTGGTTGCAGCAACTTCATTGTGACTTGATTGAGTCACATTGCAGTTATTTTGACTAATTTGCGTACTTTTCATTGAATGAGTAAAAATTGATATAATGTTGTGTAAAACCAGTGTAATGTTAACATTTGCAAAATTTCGTCACAATCTGTCAAGTGGATCAAGATGGCTTCCAAGCTAGTAGTGCTTCGATAAAATATATGGGCGCGCTCGTGAAATCAAGGCTAGTCCCACAGGTGGATCGCAAACCAGTTGGAATCGACAATTCGACCGTATCCCGGTCTTACGTCTGATTCGCCGAGCAGATAATGAACTGGGTCGGACTTCATGCCTTCAAGGTAAGGAAGGCGCCTAACTGAACCGATAAACAGAGAACGGTGTTTTTCTATTGGAAATATCTTCCAACATCATGGGAGCTCAGTGGTGACTGGCAATTTCTGCTAGAACCAACATGCGAAGGAAAGTATCGATAGGTCCGATAGAGCTTGGCAGGTTATGAAATTGAACAGAAGTAGTTTGAAATTGAACGTAGGGCTTTTTGGTAAGCAGTATTTCGAAGCAAACGCACACTCTTCTGCCACATATCCAAATGCGGGGTAGGTCGAGGCAGTGGAACGGATTCGCCACCTTGACTGGCAAAAATATACGCCCTTGATCGTGCTCAAATACTCGCCAATGGCATAAAAATGATTCTAGCGATGTAAAATCTCTGTATTACACTCCCTAAAGACCACTTGAGATGGAAATCAATTTCCAATTTGAGGTTTTTCCTAACATGCTGTTAAGAGGATCAGCAAACAAACCTTACCGGGTTTCTCTCTGAGGTTGTTATAAACAGCGACGAGAAAAACGTTACTGGTAAAAATGGGAAGTTGTGTTTTCAAAGCCCTCCCACTCCGGTCCCATGAAGGTGACACTCTGCTGGTCGAATCTTGTATCGTGCCTTTACACGAAACCGGTGATATGAAGCCAACGATGTTGTTTTTTTGCCGAAGGAGACAAACCGCCAAACTCGCCAGAACTTCGCCCAATAGAAAAATTCTGGGCAACTGCGAAGGGCCATGCTTCGGAAAACAGGGAAGGTCTTAAAAACAAAGGATTTGAAGAACGAGTGGATGAAAGTATGGGAAGAAAGATGGTACAAGGTGGTACAGGATCTTAAGAGTAGCGTCAAGGTGCGGTCATTTAGCCTGAGAGAGAAGGTTGTATAAACCAACTTTGCAAAAACATACCCAATATGTGTTAATTTATTGACTGAGAGTTTCAAAAATATTCGACTTAAAATTAAATTTCGGTGATCATTTTACTCTGTTGAAATTTTGTTCGAGAACAATCTTTATACGAATTTAATCTTTTCGTACCGCCACGATGATGATAGTGAGTGAACTGACTACCCATTCTAAACTGAAAATTAGCAAGAATGAAGAAAAAAAAATTACACGAAATAATAATTTTTTTTTCATGGGTTGGAAATTTAAACTAAGTATAAATTCAGCTTGTTTTTTTTTTATATTATTGTTATTGTTTCGAGTGCTTTTTGTTGATAAATCCAAAGAGCAACTGTAAAAGAATAGAGGAAATATTGAACTTGTGAGCTCACAGCTTTCCGTAAATATTTAATCCAACATATTTAAAACGAACATAGTTCTTTAAGCACTTGAGTTACATTGTACAGCAGAACTTGTATGGTCATTCCAATTATCTAATATATGTTCCAGTTCACTTCATTCACAACTATTTCTCGATAATTTTTGAGAACAATCTAAACTATGTTTTTTGGAATGACCAAACTGTACTTTAATGCAATCGATCGCAGGAAAACACTGACGAATATTATCTCTCACCTACTCTTGATCTGAGCAAATCATGAGAGAGTATCATGAGTTTGAAAACCTTTTTTTTTGTTAGGCTCAGAGGAAAATATTAGTAAAACTATAGCTCTTTCTATTTTGTTTATTTGACTGTGACATAGGTTGCAGAATATAACAAAAATTACTGTACGTTCGAGTAAACTCTAATATTTTAAATTTATTCGTCGTTGAAGACTTCTTATCGGCGTATTTTATTATTAGAATTGAATGCGGTTTGCTTTGAAGAACATAACCTTTTGGCTACGACTTGATGATAGTAATGCTTTTATCATATTTCCAACGGGGAATCTAATGCTTCCGTGAAATAAAATCCATATTAAATGAGACTTATTACCTGTCCAATTAACAGAATAAAGATGCTGACGTTAAACCACAACTGTTTAGAAAAACAGACCCTGAGTATTTCTACAGGCCCAAAAGAATTGAGGATTCTAAATTATAATATTCAATAATTCATCAGCGTTTCGGTGATTTCACAGGGATGGGATTTGAAGTTAAATAATAAATAAACTACACAGATAGAAAGAAACACTAAATTTTCTGCGTTATATAATGCACATAAAGGGAATGCTAGATTTTGCATAAATTAGTGGGATCTTTCATATAAGTTTAAGCTACATTTGGAATCAGGTCTGTTGTATGGAAGATTGCAAAAAATGTTGCATGTTGTATGAAAGATTGCTTACAATTACAATTTTGACGCTTGGTTAAACGTGGGAAAATTCACGCTTCTGTTAAAATTCATTATTTTATTCCTTCGTAGATTAATAATAATTTGTAGTTAAAAATCCATTTCAAGATTATTTATAAGAGCGCTCAAAAAGCATCAGATCTTTCTACTGATATTACCAGAGTTTCTGAAGTTTTTTTTTTCTGAAGGGTTACTTTGAATTATTCCCTATGTTATAATCGTATTTTGTATTTTATTCAATCGATTCAATTTATGCCTTTTTGGCATACTCTAGAGCAAAAATTCTCATTACTGCATTCTGTCATTCATTTTTAATCGTACACAGATTGTCTACCTCTCAAGTCCATTATGACCGCCCCGGAAAATCATTTCGCAGTCAAATCCGCGGTGTTATGTGCTCGTACCTGAAAATAAACAAAAGGATAAAAAAATTATTACAATTTGCCATCCGAACGCAATTTCAAATTAAAAATTGATGTCTCCGGCCGTGATGGATTACGCAGAGAAAGGCTTTCTTGGAAAATCCCCCATAAGAAACAGATGAGTGCCGAACCTTCTCCAGCCAAAGGACATCCCTCCCCAATTTGAAAGCTTCCAACTTTCCTTCACTTTTCATCGACCTAGCAAACAAAATGAAAACCAGGGGAGCACATTTGGTTGCAAAACTTTCCCCAACCCGAGCCGACCGGTGCGAAAAAGCTCCAGCACTGCAGCTTTTACAAACACTTGTTGGGAAACCATCTGGCTCCGATTACATCATCATCGGAACGGCGTATTGTCCTGACCCGAGAAAGCTGCTCTGCCGACCTGACAGCTCTGTCGGTATTGGTTTGCGAGAGCAGGACGACTGCTGTTGTCCTGATACTGGCGCGGAAAACTTCTCCCCACCTAGTTGGGGAAATCCTTTCGGGGGTGGAAAGTACATAACTTCCTTCCCCTTCGGCGGCGTTTCCGAGTGCCGAAAGTTCCGAATCGAACTCTGACGTCAGCGAAAGCGCCATCCTTCGTGGTGTAACAGGTAACGCAACAAGCACCCTGATGCGGGCTGCACTTGTTGAAGGTCCCCTCGGTCGTCGTTCGCAGGCAGGAGGGTGAGACGACTCAGCTCCGCCGCAAAGCCAGGATCGAACCTGTTGAACCGAGAGCGAACGACAGCCAGCACTAACTGTTGCTGAACTGTTGGGCAAGTGAGATGGGTGGTCTTCGTCGTCGTCGTCGTCGTCCGTTTGTTGGGCGAAAACGACAGCGTCAAAAAGCGACGAACACGGCGATGGGGACGCTTGGTGATTTGTTGATTCTCGAACTTTGTTGGTGGAAATTTTAGTTAGTGAAACAGGATGACTGACGATGGTTTATGAATTACGTGCCGGATTGTTAAATGGGGAAAATTTTGATTTCAGGTAGATGTGCAGTGGGATGAACCTTAATGGAGCTGCAATACTCGTTGATTGCTGGGACAAAGAGTGAGCCCTCATCGATTTGCGGAGAAATTCAATACGATTGAGTTATTTTCGATTACTATAAAAGAAAACTGTAAGGACATTCAAATTCGACAACAAATCCTTTGCGTGAGAAATGAATGAGATGAGCCCAAATTCATCATCTATGTAAACATTAGCATTCGTTGCAAAGAGCTTAGTCTAGTTTAGTCGATGCTGAAACTTTCATAAATTGTACGAAAAATTAGTAAATTTTGCCATCTGACAAAATACCTTAATTCCGCAGTATTCGTACAGTACGTGCAATCTATTTCATTCGATCGAACAAATTTAAAGTGCTGCTGATGGAAATTGTGTTGAAAAGTGTATAAGAACTTGTTTTCCATTAACTGCAGTAATAGCAGGCTGCCCATATTTAGTATTGCATTGTTGAATTGAAATCTGATGAGTCTGGTGAAAAATTGATTAACTTTCAATGAAACATTGATAAATACTTTTGAAATACTTCTGAACGGGTGGAATGATTTAAAAATTAAGCAGTAAGTGAATGTTAACCAAAGAAATCTGTATGCATATGCAAAAGGTTGCTTAAATTCATGAAAATACCTAAATTGACGAAAATACTTAATTTGACGAATCTTTTTCTACATCTTGAAATTTCCGAGCTATTCCTTGTCATTTATCAGCTCGGTTCTGCTCAACAATTTATTACAATTTTTTGAAACCTATCGAAAGCAACATTTTTATTTTTTTTCCTTATACTCTTTTTTTAAAAGCATATACGAATATTTCGTACTTTTCACAGGGAACAGATTGACACAGCAAAAGTAACTCCGCAAAGAGAACGAATTCACAAACGATCCCAACATATAACCTCAATTTTATTTTCAGTGACGATTACGACAAGAGGACATAAGAAATGACAAGTCAGTGACTGATTGGCCGAATACCGAAACGAAACCATTTTCGTAATGTGGCCACTGTATGTCGACGTCGAAATTATATTTGTTTATTAGAATAATCTTCGCTCAATTCATGAATTCACCCGTGAAAATGACGATGGTAAAAAATTAACTGCGGAAGAATTGTTTTCAGGTGGATATTTAGTGGGATAAACCTTAACAGAGTTGCAAAGCTCATTGATAGCTGGAACAAACAGCGAGCCCTCGTCGCTATGCCGCGGAACTTGATGAAATTGAGCTATTTAAGACTGCTCAAGAAGAAAGCTGTAAGAAAATTTGAATTGCATAACAAAGCGTTTGCGTCGGAGATGAACGAGATGAGCACAAAATCATCATGTGAAATAATAAAACTATCAGTTGTTGTGCTAATCTCAAGTTAAGTCGATGCTGGAAATTTTACATAATTTGTTTGTAGTTGATGTTGAAACGAATTTTTCATAATTTGTACGAAAATTATTCGTACAGTAAGTGCAAGTTACTTCGCATGGTTGAACATATAAATGTTGAGTACTCGACGCTGAAGAAGTCTCGCAGATGAAATAGACCCATCTGTCAAAGGACAGGTTTTTTTTCTAGAGAAACTTGCAGTTTTTATTTCTTACTAGCTGATCCCGGTGCGAGCGTTGCTACGCCTGCAACTAAATGAATGAACATTACATAGAACTGACGCTTTCAATTAATTAGTTTTTTTTTTTAATAAGAAGGGGTTCAAACTTCTTTCGGAACATTCTTCTTACCCACACAATACACAAATTGTGGCTTAGTTACCTGTATAATTCTCAGGTTTGGTGGAAATTTGGGTTTGAAATCACCATAGAAACATTTCTTGTATTCAAAAAACCCCGCATACCAATTTTGGTTCTATTTGCTTTATTAGTTCTCGAGTTATGCAGAAATTTGTGTTTCGTTTTTATGGGACCCCTCCCCCCTTTCAGAAAGGGGAAGCGGTCTCAAACAATCATAAGAACCTTTCCCAGCCCCAAAAATCCCTACACACATATTTTCACTCCGATCGGTCAGACAGAAATTCATTTTAATATATATAAAAATCCTGCGTCCAATAGCCCCCACATGCCAAATGTGGTTTCATTTACTTGAATAGTTCTCGAGTTTTGCAGAAATTTGCGTTTCATATGTATGGGAGCCCCCCCTTTTAGAGGGCAGAGGGGTTTCAAACCACCGTAGAAATATGTCTCTCCTTCAAACTAATCCACATGCCAAATTTGGTTGCATTTGCTTTATTAGTTCTCGAGTTATGCAGAAATTTGTGTTTTATTTGTTTGAGACCCCCCCCCCTCTCCTCCAGAAGGCGGAAGAGTCTCAAATCACCATAGAAACAATTCTCTCTTTCAAAAACCTCCATATGCCAAATCTGGTTCCATTTGCTGGATTAGTTCTCGACTTATGCAGAAATTTATGTTTCATTTGTATGGGAGATCTCCCCCTTCACCACTTTCAGAAGGCGGAGCGGTCTCAAATCACCATAAAATCATTTATCTCCTTCAAAAACCTTCATCTGCAATATTTGGTTCCATTTGCTTTATTAGTTCTCGAGTTATGCAGAAATTTGTGTTTCATTTGTTTGATACCCCCCACCCCCCTTTCTACCAGAAGGCGCCAGAGTCTCAACTCAAATCACCATAGAAACATTTTCTCCTTCAAAAACCTCCATATGCCAAATTTGGTTCAATTTGTTGGATTAGTTCTCGACTTATGCAGAAATTAGTGTTTTATTTGTATGGGAGATCCCCCTCCACTTTTAGAAGGCGGAGGGGTCTCAAATCACCATAGAAACAATTCTCATTTGTATTGGAACCTCCCTTTCAGAAGGCGGAGGGGTCTCAAACCATAATAGAAACATTTCTCTCCTTCAAAAACCTTCATCTGTCAAATTTGGTTCCATGTACTTGAATAGTTCTCAAGTTGTGTATAAATTTACGATTCATTTCTATGGGAGCCCCCCCCTCCCATTAAGAGGGCAGATGGGTCTTAAACCACCATAGGAATATGTCTCTCCTTCATAAAAATCCACACGCGAAATTTGATTCCATTTGCTTTATTAGTTCTCGAGTTATGCAGAAATTTGTGTTTCATTTGTTTGAGAGCCCCCCCCCCGCCTCCCCTTCAGAAGGCGGAAGAGTCTCAAATCACCATAGAAACATTTCTCTCCTTCAAAAAAATCCACATGCGAAATTTGATTCCATTTGCTTTATTAGTTCTCGAGTTAAGCAAAAATGTTGTTCCATTTGTTTAAGAGCCCCCCTCCCCCTCCCCTTCAGAAGGCGGAAGAGTCTTAAATCATCATAGAAATATTCCTCTCCTACAAAAATCTCCGTATGCCAAATTTGGTTCCATTTTCTTGATTAGCTTTCGAGTTATGCATAAATTTGTGTTTAATTTGTATGGAAGCCCCCCCCCCCCTTCAGAAATCAGCATTGAAATAGCATTTATGTTCAAAAACCTCCGCATGCCAAATTTGGTTTCATTTGCTTGAATAGTTCTCGAATTATACAGCATATTGGATTTCATTTGTATGGGAGCCCCACATTTCGGGGAGGAAACCATTCTTGCCTTCAAAAACTCACACAAGCTAAATTTGGTTTCTTTTGCTTGATTGGTTCTCGAGTTATGTAGAAATTAGTGTTTCATTTGTATGGGAGCGCCCCTTTCCAGGGAAGGGAGGGGTCTTTAACTATAATAAGAACCTTTCCTGGCCCCAAAAATCCCTGCATACAAAATTTCACGCCGATCGGTTCAGTAGTTTTCGAGTCTGTTAGGTTCAGACTGACAGAAATTTGTAATTTTACATTATCAGATTAGTTTCAGATGTTGTCGCAGAGATGGCGCTGCAGTCTATCTTTGCTAAATGAAGCTCTAGAGACTTGCCGTCTTCAGCCAATTTGATTGGAATATAAAATGTAGTCATGTGACATTATCCTATTAGTTCCAAATTGCCCTACAAAGATGGCGCTGCAGACTATCTTTGCCAAATGAGGCTCTGTTAAATCGGATTACGAAACGTTCAGCTGTTGAGAATTCGGTAAAAAATTTACAGATTCCTGTAAAAAAATCTAAGTGCGCATGAAGGGCCTAAAAAGAGGGTGTGGACCTGTAAGCAGAAGCACTTACACGAAACCGACGGAAAGGATAGAGAATCTCTTTTCAACGAAACGCTCTAATTACAGGAAATGATCAGTAAGCAATACAAATTATGATTTCCGTCTGGTGGTTTGTAAATAATAGGGTTAGCAAACTCACTGTAGACTGTCGGAAGATAATTAGACCTTCGCTGATCTCGATCTGATGATTTTCCTCAAGGAAGGCAGAATTGTCATCCATGAGTTGGGCCAGACAACCACTAATTTGTCATCCAGCCTACATTTCGTCTGGCACCCTGTATTGCCCCCTACCCTTAGTTATTTATATTTTCATTAAGGAGGCGGCCGTGGGTGAGATCTATCTGATTATAAATATAAGAAAATAATCCTATTTTCAAATAATACCAAATACGAGCCTGATTTGGAAAGTTTACATTTCGAAATCTGGAAATGAGTTTCAATGCTCTTATCCAAATAATTTTGGTAATGTTTACATGTAGGTTTTATTTGAAAGTAACCTCGAAATGAGCGTGACTCTCCAGACATTCTGAAATGGGTTGCTGGATCTGCAGTAGAGCTATCTCTTTCTAGCTCCAATGCACAGTGGTCCAGTTAGCTACTTTAGCCGGACATGAGGTATTCAATGGAAATTTGTGGTTTTAGAGCTTTGACTACTTCTGAGAACTTGTTCCAAACTAGTTCTACTACAATTTGTATAAAATTGTTTTTTTCCTGCATTAAACGCAAGAGTGGCGTATACCCCAACTGTTTTATGAACAAATATCGTGAGATGGTATGTTCAGCAAAGTTGTAGAAATTGTTATTATAAAAAACTTTGTAGAACATATTTTTTTCTAGCTTCAAAGCCTACTGCGATAATTGCGAATTTAAGTAAATAATCGTTTTTCGACTCATAGTCATTCATTTTTAACGTTTACCAGCTTGCTATGTTCTACAAAGTTGTTTGTATTGAAATTTGCGTCAATTTTGCTGAATACACCATAGTTGTATTTCTTCTTATTGTCATTTTATAATAAATTGTCAGTTAAATTTACGGTAATCTATAAGCCTTCAGAAATGGAGCTTCTGAAAAAAAAATATGGCAGATCATGACTTGATTCAACACACCTTAGGGTATGTTTAAGGAGAATTGGAAGAGACGATATTTTACTATCTTTTTCAAAGCTACATTCTGTAACATACAGTTTTCAATAAAAACATACATTAGAAGCTCAAATAGAATCAAAACACACAGAAATCATGGCTATCTCTGTTCAGAATATGACAACTTCCACGTGTTTTTAAAGAAAATGTAACAAGTTCTCAGAAGTAATCAAAGCTCTAAAACCGCAAATTTTCTTTGAGAACCTCATGGCCGCCTAAAGTAACTTACTGTGCATTCGTCACTTGAAACCTTACTTGAAGCCAATCTAGAATTTTGTTCACAGTAAATATTAAACTCGTGGAGCACTGCACAAACCCCTTGATATGTGTGATCGAGCAAACAACCGTGAGATTATGAATATATAGAATCTCAACGCCCGTTAATTTTTTCGTTAGTATCTTATTTTCGAAGTTTTGTTGTTAAAAGTGACAGTTTAGAACACATTTGTAAAACAATTTGTTTTTTTATCAATGAAGGGTGCCCCCTGAATCCCACCAATAACATCAGCGTTACTATAAAAAAAGAAACAAATCAGGTATAACAACATACGAAATGTTTTCGTTTTCTTTTTCAGCAATACAACGAATTATTCGTAAACTTAAGAAATAAAAAAGAAAAGCCGTGTTTCTTCATCTTACTTTGAAATAAGACAAGGATTGCGGTACAATTTATGCGACTGAGGTAAACATCAAAATCTGTGGATTATTCTGAAGTACCCAACAATATTTCGAACTTCAACAAAAGGACTTCTAGGCGACTAGAACTTCAAGGATCCTTCGGAGAGGAAGTAAAGCCGTTGGACCCGGTCCATGTGCTGATGGGTTCGATATGAAGGGTCCAGGTCGTTTCTATGACATGACGAACTAGCTTCACGCTGAAAGTCACGTGAATACGAAATAGCATCAACAACGACGACTTCTATTAGTCTCAGACAACTGCAGTCACATCTCATATTTCCTGCTTGTTATTTCGATTTTTCAAATCTGCACTAATTTTACAATGCTGCTAATCTTACCTAACCTCCCAAACAAGAATATCTGAATTTCAAATGCCTACCATCGATTAAATCGGCGTGACTCGAAAATAAAACCAACGAATCAGGTATACCAACATACGAAATATTTTCGTTTTTCTAGCATGCAGTACGAATTATTCGTAAACTGAAGAAAGAAACAAAAAACAAAACCAACCGTTTTGTCAAGTAAGACAAGAATTACGGTAAGGTTTTTGGAACAGAGATTAACATCAAATTCTGAGATTGATTCCGCAGGCTACTTTATCATCAGGTTGGTACCCAACAATATTCAGAATTCCGAGAAAACAACATCTAGGTCTAAGACAACCTCACCCACATCTCAAATCATATTTTCTACTTATTATTTCCAATTTACAATGCAAAGTCGTGCTATCAGATTTCTCCCCAATTATTCTGGACGACGGGACCAGACGATAATTATCCTGAAATGAGACGAACATTCCGATTGAAATAATGAGCGGAAAATAAGAGTCTGCCAATTCCGCAAAGAAGACCACGAAATCCGATGACAATTGGTTTTTCTTTTTCCGCATATTAGGGTCGGCTATAATCACCATTTAGCCGTCTCGCGATTTCGCCCCTTCCGGCATCTTATTTCATCGGTTTTCCCTATATAATGGAGGACATTAAAGCGCAAGAAAAGAACCATCTATTGGTTCAATAATGGAGAGTGCTTAAACAATTTTCGTTCATTAATAAAAAAAGAGTAGAAAATGCTGAAAAAAGGATACTCCAATCTGTTAACCCCCGGACCGAATGAAATCCTTCAATCATCGAAAAGATCTCATTCCTGCACCGCTTCGTCTCGCGACAGCGATTTGTTTCGTCTCCGACCCCATCACCACATTTCCGGCTCAATCAAGAAGAAGAAAAACACGTCAAGTGTTATTTTCAATTTTATTGCCTATACTTTTAACAGTACAACAATAACCGAGGTACGGTTCCCCTTTTTTTTTGTTTCGTTTCGTTCTTCAAAGCCTATCGACTTATTCCCAAGGCACACATATTTGACTCCAAATTTCAACCCCCCATCCCCACTCTCGTCGCGTCACATGAATATTTCACCAGAAAATGCTTTTCACATGTATGCGAACGTCGGATTTGTTTGGTTTGACATCCTCGAGTCGAGAAAGTAAAAAGAGGCACATTTGACTAAATCGAATTGATCGTCACGCAAATTGATTGAACAAACACACGCGCGTCTGGCTGGCGATGGGGTTTGAGATGGCAATCCTATTGTTTTTTTCGACGCATTGCCGAAATTGGCTCAGTGGAATGGCCGACAAGTCAAATCGAAAAGAAAATCGGAATAATCATATGAATTGGGTTCAAAAAAAAAATGAAATAAAAATAAAACGACTGCTTTGTTTTGAAGCTATGTGACGTAAGTCATAAGGGCATCTTCAGCGGTGGTTCAGTTTTTAGGGACAACTTAATGCTTTATTTGCAATGCATCCACAAAACTTCGAATAGAACCAGGCTACAATAGACCAACTTTGCATCTCTAGCACCGGTGTTGGTATTTCTTGTTGTTAAACACGCCAACACCTGTCATTCTGATGTCATTTTTTCAGAAATCGCAGATTTTTCACTAACTTTTTTCGATTAATTAGTTGGTTCAAATAATTTTTACTGCCAGTAGCGCACCGTTAGCAGACAACGAGGAATACTTGCTCTTCTGCTTTGAATCATGAAAGATGTACCATCTGGAAGTCAAAAAAAACTTCTGGGAAGCTAAATCTGCTTCTCAAAGTGGGACCGCCGTTGGTGATGCCCTAACTCAATTATTATGGAACCGGCATTGGTAATACCCGCAAAACAAGGAATATCTTAATTACAATATAGTCCTGTCCGTCACTAAGTTACGGAAGGCCATGATAGCTTTTCTCGGGTTGATGTCGGATAAGAGAAGGATTGATTTCTAGTTAATCCCGTTACAACTATTGAATTCGATTATCGAGTGCCTAAGGGTCACATTGAGAATTTTACTATTCACATTAGGTTCGTAGTTGCAACTAACAAAAATGTTAGTTTTGTAAAATTTCAACAGATTTAACAAACTTTTTCGGAATACCTCAAATCAAGATTTTGGTGCATTCCTGCTTCTATTATTGAAAACGAACGGAAAGGTGCTTAAGTGCGGAACCATAGAACTTTAAAATTTAACTCTTTACAACATTTATTGTATTTCTGGATCAGCCGAATGAAGATCATTCAGAATAGATACGAAAGCTTGCAGTATTTTTCATTTACATAAATAGGTACACTATTATATAAATATTTCAAGGGAACGGGAGGGACCATCAGGGCACCCGATTGAAGCACTCTGGATGGGAAGAGTGCGAATGCCAACTTCCAATTTCTAACAGTTTGTGAATAGACGGCGGACTCTTCTTCCCACCCATTGGGACATCTTTATGTTAGATAGCTTGCTCTTATGACCAATTGTTCAATCTTGTTGTTAGAAGGAGATTATTTATATCCCTCTGGAAACGTACAAGTGATGTTGCCAGCGATCGATCCAACCCGTTTTTGGCCCTTCATACAATGGCATGATTAGGATAATCAGTGGTATTTGAAGCTTGATCCAGTCTAACGGAGAGGTGAGCCCATTGCTGTCGGACTAAGTTTCCGTGCTACAATGCAGTGGGAAAAAACTGCCCAAAACGCGAAAGAATTCTATATCTCAGCTCGGAGAGGAACGATTTCTGTAAATGTTACCTTTACTGGAAGGAAAATTTCCAAGGAATCGAATGGACGTGGTTTCATTTGCTGCACGGGACTGTTTCAGGAGCAAATCAACTCATTTTACCCTGGTTCCCCTAATATGTCCTTGATGTTCAGAAATGTCTATGCTCGGTGTGACTCAAGATCAACAAAATGATGCTAGTCCCATGTAAAATTTCCAGCAAAATCGATTGAAGTAGGTTTTGTTCACCGCACGGGTCTGTGAATGAAGATATGGCTGATTTTACCCTGGTTCCCCTAATACTTTCATGTTTTTCACAATTTTCTTTGCTCGGTGTGACTCAAGATATATAAAATAATTCTAGTTCTTTGTAAAATTTTCTGGGAAATCGATTGAAATTGGTTTCATTTACCGCACGGCTCTGTGAACGTAGATAAGGCTGATTTTACCCTGATTCCCTCAATAGTTTTGAGTTTATCATAAATTTCTTTGGTCGGAGTTACTCAAGATCAACAAAATAAGGCTAGTTCTTCGTAAAATTCGAGGAACCGATTGGAATTGGTTTCGTTCCCCGCACAGCTCTGTGAACGAACCCCGATTCCCCTAGTATTTTTGTGTTATTCATAGATTACTTTGTTCGGTGTGACTCAAGATCTACAAAAGAAGGCTAATCTTGAGGCAATTTTACACCTGAAAAAAACGATTTCAGTTTGTTTCATTCACCGCGCGGCCCTGTGAATGAAGATATGGCTGATTTTACCATGATTCCCCTAATATTTTCATGTTTTTCACAATTTTCTTTGCTCGGTGTGACTCAAGATCAACAAAATAATACTAGTTCTTTGTAAAATTATCTGGGAAATCGAATCAAATTGGTTTCATCTACCGCACAGCTCTGTGAACCTAGATATGGCTGATTTTACCCTGATTCCCCCAATAGTTTTGTGTTTATCATAAATTTCTTTGGTCGGAGTTACTCAAGATCAACAAATTAAGACTTGTCCTTTGCAAAATTCGCTGAAGAAATCGATTGGAATTGGTTTCGTTCAGCGCATAGCTCTGTGAACGAAGATATGGTCGATTTTACCCCGTTTCCCTTAATATATTCAAAGATTGCTTTGTTTGGTGTGACTCAAGAACAACAAAATAAGGCTAGTCCTATGTAAAATTGCCTGATAAATTAATTGAAGCTGGTTCACTTACCGCACGGCTCTGTGAATGAAGATATGGCTAATTTTACCCTGATTCCCCTTATATTTTCATATTTTTCACAATTTTCTTTGCTCGGTGTGACTCAAGATCAACAAAATAATGCTAGTTCTTTGTAAAATTTTCTGGGAAATCGATTAAAATTGGTTTCATTTACCGCACGGCTCTGTGAACGTAGATATGGTTGATTTTACCCTGATTTCCCTAACAGTTTTGGGTTTATCATAAATTCGATTCACATAGCCATGCGGTGAATGAAACCAACGCCAATCATGTAAAAAATTACGTGTCTGATCCGATGAAATAGTGTACACTTCCTCGAGGGAGGGCAAGACTTCCGGGTGGCCATGTATTTTCTCAAAAAGTTCATCAATGAACTTGTTTCGTAAAATCATGAACTATGACTAATCACAAAATGGGTTTCAGTACCGCTCAAATAGTGACCACTTCCGTGGGGTGAACCAGGTTTCTGAAATGGCCTGGCATAAGGTCAGTGAGACTAAAAAATTTCTGAATGTCGTCTAATGAACTTGTTCATTAGCAAAATCATGAACGTTGACCTATCGTATGCTGGGTGTCAGAACCCATTAAATAGTGGTCACAGCCCTGGGATGAACCAGGTTTCCGAAAGGTCACGGATTGTGGCCAGTGAGACTGAGATTTTTCTCAAAAAGTGCATCAGTTAACTTACTTTTTAAAATTAAGAGATTTTACATACCGCAAGTTGAGTATCTGATCCAACGAAATAGTGGCTACTTCACCGAGGGAACCGGGTCACTTTCTCAACAAGTCCATAAATAAACTTTTTTTTACTAAAATCGAGGAACTTTGACATGTTACAAGCAGGGTGTCAGATCCAAATAATTAGTGGCCACTTCCTTGAGGGGAATCAAGTTTCCGGAATGCCCGGTATGTGGCATTTTAAACAGAGAACTTTTTCAGTAAAATCATGATCTCTTCAATGTCCCAAACTGGGTGTCAAGTGGCCAATTTCCCGGGGTGAACCAGGTATCTAAAATGCTCCAGAATGTGTCCAGGTAGACCGAAAATTTATTCAAAAAGTACACAAATGAACTTTGACTTATCGAAAGATGAGTTTCTCATCAAACACCAAGAATTTACGGAACTTCTCCCAATGAACTATTTCTTAAAATCATGACGATTAGCATGTCGCAAGCAGGATTTCAGAACTAATGCAAAATTGGTCAATTCAAAATGCTCTTCAAAGAACTTGTTTCCCAAAAATCCTGACGTTTAAGGAGGCGCATGATCGATTTTAGAACCAATCGAATAGTGGCCACATTTCCGGAGAAAGCAAGTTTCCAGAATGCCTCGAAAGGCGGCAAGTTAGACCGAAAATTCTCAAAAATTCTCTTGGGTGTCCGATCCAACGAAATAGTGGCTACTTCTCAGAGAGAACCTGGTTTTCGTAATGCCCCAAAATGTAGTCAGTTTCTTAACAAGTGCATAAATGAACTTGTTTTGTAAAATCGAGGAACTTTGACACGTCACAAGCAGGGTGTCAGATCCAAGTAATTAGTGGCCACTTCTTTAAGGGGAATCAGGCTTCCGGAATGCCCGGAATGTGGTATTTTAAACCGAGAACATGTTCAAGTAAAATCATGATTCAATGTGGAAAACTGGGTGTCAGAACTGGGGTGAACCAGGTATCCAAAATGCTCTGGAATGTGTCCAGGGAGATCGAGCATTTACTCAAAAAACACACCAAAGAACTTGTTTCGTAAAATCATGAACTATAACTTATCGCAAGATGAGTTTCTCATTACACACTAAGAATTCTCAAAATTTCAGCTAATGAACTATTTCGTAAAATCATGACGAGTAGCATGTTGCAAGCTGGATTTCAAAACTAATGCAAAATTGGTCAATTCAAAATGCTCTTCAAAGAAATTGTTTCGTAAAATTCTTGCAGTAGGACGAGGCGCAAGATCGATTCCACAATCAATCGAATAATGGCCACATTTCCGGGGAAACTAAGTTTCCAGAAGTTTGAGAATTCTCAGAATGTCCTCCAAGCAACTTGTTTCGTAAAGCAATTAAGTTTCTGTCACAAGTTTTGTTTTAGAAGTAATCAAATAGTGCCCACATCTCCGGAGGAACTAGGTTTCCGGAATGCCGCAGAGTGTGTCAAGTGAGACCGAGCATTCAAGGTGGTTTTAAGAATCCATGAGATAATGCTTCCCTGAAGGGACCCAGGATTCCGGAATGCTTCGGAATGCGACTATTTAGACCTATAATTCTAAAAATGTTCTTTTCTAGGCCCACTAACTTGAAGGGAAACAGGCTTCCAGAATGCTCCGGAACGTGAACAGTAAAAGCTAGAATTCTCAAAATGTCCTGATACTGATTTTTCAAAATCATTGAAATAGTGCTTACTTCCTTGAAGGGAACCAGGTTTCCATAATGCACCGAATGTAAACTTAGTAGCACACTTGTTGCATACCAGTAAAAGTTACTTCAATCTGACTCCCTTAAGTCTCAATCAAGTTGCTGCAACTAATTATGACGATTTGGTGTTGCTTGGGAACCAGTAACACCTAGAATTCTGAAAATGTCCTGTTCCGTGAAATCACCGCATTTGACATGCCGCAGGCTGGGTTTTCAGCGCTCATCAAATACCCTAGGAGCACACATGTTACACACCGGTTGAGTTTACTGCTTTGTGACTCAATTATTCCATAACCAAGTTGATCTGTTGCAACCTCTTTCGCCTGTTGTGTGCCTCTTGGGCATTGAAAACTTCCCCGAGGAAAATCACCCAAGAGACACAAAACTGTCATAATTGGTAGCAGCTACTTGATTGTGACTTAATTCGGTCAACTTAAAGTTAATTTGACTGATTTGCAACAACTATGATGATAGGGACGATTCTGAAATACTCCAAAATAAGATGACGTAGATCGACGACTTTTCCACATACATTCTTCAACAAATTTTATTCTTAATTTGAATTTTGGAATATCCATAAAGTTTGACATGTCGCAAGCGTGGGTTTAAGAAACAGGCAAAATGGTGGTCGCTTCTCCGTGGAAACCAGGTTACAGGCATGTGACCAGCGAGACCAAGAATTCTAAAAACGTTCTATATTTGACTTGTTCCGTGAAATCAGACAATTTGAGATGTTTCAGGCTAGGATTTAGAGCAGATTTAAATGTGACTCCTCATTGGAGGAAGAATCCATTAAACAGCATCCCAATTATGTCTTTTTTTTTTTTTTTTTTTCATATTTTTCACCTATTAAATTTGATCATCGATACTTAGTTTGATAGTTTGATTCGAGTAACTGGCTAGTTGTCTGAATGCCATAAAGAAAAAGAAGGAATTCATGCTACGAAAAAAAGGCCCTCGGTTTCGTAAAGTACCGTTACTCTTTTGAGCCTTAAAAAAATGAAGAATTAGGTCATTTCAAATCAGAAAAAAACAGGAGAAACGAAGTTAGACTCGGTTTCATGGTGAAATATCTTCTTTTGATTTCAGTGAGAGGTCCTTCAAAACCTATTCTTATCCTTAAAACCATCCTAAGCAGAGTAAGAACCACTTCATAAACCCGGTTCTTGACCTGAACACCTTCTCCGCAATTCCAACAATCGTTCCAGACCACTCAAGTCCAATTTCGAGTGCTCGAACCACACTGCACCTTCTCAACCCCTCGACCACCCTCATACAAAGTTAATTTCGGCAACCCTTGATCCAAAGACCCGCCTCCACCCTGCCCCCTTTGACCGAATCAAAGCGAAAGCTAATTTCCAACTGGAATGTCGGAATTTAATCAACCTTGACCATCACTTTTCACACTTTCGCCCCGCCCTTCGTCTCATCATTCATTTCGAAAGCTTTCATAACATCCTTTCTCCGTCCGGTCGGTCGGTCCGTGGTCGGTCATATATGAAGTGAAAATATTTTCCCCGCTCACCGACCCCCGGACGACATAAAAGAAAAGCTGCTTTGTTGGATTACCATCCGTTCCGTTGGCGTTGGGGGTTTGCTTCGTGTAAAATTGGAAAGCAAATAAAAGCTGAAAGAGAATTATGTCCGACGAAACGACGACGACGACGGCGAAGCGAAGGTTCCGTGTATCATTGTCGAAAGGATAATAAAAATGTAGCGCTATCTACCCCATTCCCCCCCCTGGATGTATGTGATCAGTCATACACATACACACACATGGGGTGTGGGGAGCTCATATTTGTTTTTTATCTTTTGCTGGTATTTTTTCTTTTTTTGAATGACACAACAAAAGAGTCGAGGATTTAGCGTGTCACTCCGAATTTGCTTGCCTAAATCCTTCGGCAGAAAAGCCGCGTTCTGCTCTTGTTGATGTTGTTGAATGGAGGGGTTCGCCGATGAAAAATTTGAAACTTTGCAAACCGAAGCAGTC
Organism: Aedes japonicus; assembly: GCA_034211315.2. Taxonomy (NCBI): domain Eukaryota; kingdom Metazoa; phylum Arthropoda; class Insecta; order Diptera; family Culicidae; genus Aedes; species Aedes japonicus. The sequence goes on along the minus strand of JASCZW010004138.1, from coordinate 165,623 downwards.
TTTCAGGCGCCAAAACAAACAATGGTGATAATGGTCGTCACCTGGATGTTTGCAGAACGCATGGACGGGATAAAAGTGCGCCTGAATGTATGTAACCGGCTGTAACCGAGAGAACAGGGGTGGGGGGCCAGAACAGGGATTCTGCCATACTCATCCTTGTGCGGATGATAAAATGTTAATACCGGAACAAAGGGAAAAGCACTAATGCGAAGTTCCATTCTTTCTCGCTCTTTGGGAGTCGCCGTCGTCGTTGTCCGGTGATGGCTAATAGTGCTCCTCCAAGGGGTCTTCGAATTCGAGGCAATTTTTCTCCTGAAACGGGAATTGAATCCTTCGACGTGTCCCTCCTCCCCGCCCGAACAGGTGGATCTCGGGTGGGCTGCCTTTAACACAGAAGGCAAATATGCTCTGCCTACCGTGAAGGCATACAACAGGAACATTTCGAATTTTCGCCGGAACCCAACGAACCTAGGGCAGGCTTAGACAAATGATGATTTTGGCGATCCATTTGTGTTCCATTTGTCCCGTTCACTGAATTCTCCGACTTGGGTCCGATTATTATTTCATACACCAATGGCAGCAGCATCATTCTCGGAACCCTCCAACTGGTCCCGGAGTTGGAAGAGCTTATCCCCTACACTTGCGGAGGAGCGGAAGAAACTCCGGCTAATGGACGGGCGCGATGAAAAGGGTGTGCACAATTGACGCTTGGTTGCTGACTGCGAAGGAAATGCTAATGGAAAAAGTGCAAGATGTATTATACATACATAAATATACAGATGTAGATTTGTGGCTCTCCAATTCGACCCGTTTGTTTATTGGAAGTGGTTTCAACGCTTGACGAGTGAAAAATCATAAAAGAAAGAAATTTCGGTTAAATGGCTGTAGGTGAAATGGCAAAATAAGTTTTAAAGCCAATTTACTTATGCAGGAACGTCAGTTGAATGTTGTCTTACATTCTGGAATTGTTCTGCAGTTGGAATTTTACAATAGATGACTATCGTTAATTCTAAATTCAGAAAAAGCCATTTCACCGAAAACCTATTTTTTTGCCCAGAAAGACATTCACGGAAATTCCCAAGTTATGAAAAATTTGGTAAAGTCTATCTAGTTAACACACTTTCTTTAAAACATCTTTACGAGCGTATGAGTAGAACGATTGCAGTCGAAAAAATAGGAAAATATGAATTAACCCTCACTTGATCAACTTTTAAGAAATAAAAATTAAAAAAAACTAAAACACGTTTTCAAACAATCACTAGATAAGGGCCTGTTCATAAAACACGTAGACTCATTTTTAAAAATTTCAGTAGACTTTTCTCCATACATTTTTTTTGAAATTTTGTATGGAGCGTGGTCAACACCCCCAGCAAAGTATACGTAGTTTATGAATAGCCCCTAAATGCGATCGAATTCCTTTAAATTACACTAGAAACAGCTAATCAATTGCCATATAACAGATAAGCCCTTTTTCGTCTGCGACTTACAGACTTCTTCAGTGTCGAAAGCTCGACTTGCTGATTCTGCTATTTTGTTTCTTTGACGACTTTGCTTCTTCTTCATCAGCTAAAATATTTGTAGGAACTCATTGAATCTAATGTCTGATCCACTATTTCCTGCTCGACTTTATTTCATCCACTTTTTTCATCCACTTTCTTAATCTTATGTTTGTTTGTGTTTAAATTTCTATTTTTAATTATTGTTTTAAAGTATTCCATTTTGTTAAACATCATCTTCAGAGTTTTCTCTCGTTTGTTCTTTTTACAGACACTCTCAATTTTATTTGTTGATGAGTTCTTCTTCTAAGATGATTTTCCTTCTTCTTTCTTATCTCCTCGATTTCTTTCTTAATCACTCATTCAACAGCAGTAATGCGAGTTCTTCAAATACAAAAAAAAAACTCCGTTTGAAAATGCGGCAATCCTAAAAAAAAAACAGTACATAGAAAGGATGATAAAATATAATGTCGATGTTTCGACAACTGCATCGGAATCAGGAAATGAGTGAATCATTTAATTCAATTATATACTAAGGTCTTCTTTTACACGGTTTTTTTTCGGCGAAAACTCGAGAACGGAACAATTTATCAACCTCATTTGGATCACGTTTTCCGTTTCGGGCAAAAAGAAATCACATGGCAGCCCAGACCAAAATCACAATTTTTGGTGTTACTCGAAATTTCAAAAACCGTATTTGGACCATTGCATGGAAAGATAACACATGCAAACGAAATCGAAGAAATTAAAAATGTTTATGCATGTGAATTGACCAACTCTATTAGGTATTTTTTACGCGTTTTCATAATAAAAGTGGAACATATTCCCCGAGTAAAAAAAAAACCTTAGTATAGTCCATCAAAGAATCGATCGAAAAATTCAACGGAATCAAAGTTACGGACGGTAACGAACTAGTCCAGGAAGCATACCCCATGACCCTGATAAAGAGGTTGAAAAAAAATGAGCTTGGAGATTTTTTTCATAATTGGACTGAACTCACCAATTTCTACTATTCCATAAAACTTAGTTTCTTTCCTTTTGCTTTTAAAAATCGTGAAATAATTTGAGTTGAGCGCGCATCTGTTCTAACATTTCTTTGAGGTTGAGGAAGGATGGCTTTATCTAACACTGGTCGACAGAGATTTTTAGACCCAGAGCTAACTGCCAGTTTCCGTTAGCTTGCGTCCCAAAACCACAGAAAATCGTATTTTGACCTCATGCGATTTGCAGTTTTCTTTTGAGAACCACTCAAATAACTGCCTCAGCTGAAATGTTAATGCTTCAGGAGATTTTTCCGGAGATTCTTTAATTTGCTAATTCAAAGAACTTCATGGAAGTTCTTCAAAGAACTTCATGAAAAACGGTTATTTAAAACGGTCAAACGGGTTATTTATTTTGTTAAAGAATATACCCTAAACATTTACTTAAAACAAATAAAAAATATTTCTGATAGTAATTTATACCAGCAGTGTGAAAACCGTTTTAAATGACAGTTTCTCCTTGAAGTTCTCTGCAGAACTTCACTGAAATTCCTGCAGAATTTCCCTGAAGTACTATAAAGAACTTCCCTGAAGCTCTACGAAGAACTTCCGTGAAGTTCTACGAAAAACTTCCCTGAAGTTTCCAGCAGAAAATCCCTGAAGTTCTCTGAGGACCTTCCCTGAAAATTTATGAAGTTGTCTACAAAACTTTCCTGAAGTTCTCTGAAGAACTTCCCTGGAATTCCCTGCAGAACTTCCCTGAAGTTCTCTGCAGAACTTCCTTGAAGTTCTCTGAAGAACGTCCCTGAAGTTCTCTGAAGAACGTCCCTGAAGTCTCTGAAAAACTTGCTTGATGTTCTCAGAAGAACTTTCCCGAAATTCTTTGAAGAAATTCCCAGGAGTTCTCTGTAGAACTTCCCTGGCGTTCTCTGAAAAACTTTTTTTGAAGTTTTCTGTAGAACTTCCCTGAAGTTCTATGAAAAACTTCCCTGAAGTTCTCAGCAGAACTTTCGTAAAGTCCTCTGAAAAACTTCCCTGATGGCCCAGCAGAACTTCCCTAGAGTTCTCTCTAGAGCTTCCCTGAAGTTCTCAGCAGGACTTCCCTGGAGTTCTCTGAAGAGCTTCCGTGAAGTTCTATATGGAACTTCCATGAAGTTCTCTGAAAAACCTCCGTGAAGTTCTCTTAAAAAACTTCCTTGAAGTTCTCTGAAGAACGTCCTTGAAGTTCTCTGAAGAATTTCCCGGAAATTCTCTGCAGGTCTTCCCAAAAGTTCTCTGCAGAACTTCCCTCGAGTTCCCTGCCGAACTTCCCTCAAGTTCTCTGAAGAACTTCCATGAAGTCTCTGTAGAACTTCCCTGAAGTTCCCACCAGAACTTCCCTGAAGTTCTCAGTAGAACTTCCCTTAAGTTCCCTGGATTTCTTTAAAGAGCTTCCCTGAAGTTCTCAGCAGAACTTCCCTCAAGTTCTCTCAAGTACTTCCCTGAAATCCCTGCGTAACTTCCCTGAAGTTCTCAGCGAAATTCCCTGAAGTTCTTTGTAGAACTTTCCTGACGTCTAAAAAAAACTACTCATATTGTCCCAAGTTCCACGAAAACTTCGGAAAATTTTCGATGGGTATTTCAACAAGTTCAAAAGATAATTTTAAATAATTTCCAAGGAAAATTTAATCATATTTCTGACAAATTCCATGAAAACTTTAGAAAAGTTCCAAGGGTACTTGAGCAAGTTCTAAGGGTTCTTTGGCAAGTTGCAAAGGAACGTTGAACAAATCCCATGGGAAATTAGGACTAGTTTGGGATCTTTGGACAAGTTCCAAGGGAATGTTGGACAAGTTTCAAGGGCACTTGAGCAAGTTCCAAGGCTCCTTGGGCAAGTTGCAAAGGAACTTTGAACAACTTTTAAGTGATATTTGGACTAGTTTGGGATCTTTGGACAAGTTCCATGGGAATTTTGGACAAGTTCCAAGGCAACTTTGAACAAGTTACAAGGGGACTTTGGACAAGTTCGATGATAATGTTGGACACGTTTCAAGGGAATTTAAGACAAGTTTCAAGGCAACTTAGAACAAGTTCCAATGGAACTTTGGACAAGTTCTAAGGGAACTTTGGATAAGTTCCAAAGTAATTGTGGACTAGTTCCAAAGGAACTTTGAACAAATTTCAAGGGAAATTCGGAAAGTTTCAAGTCAAGTTTTTTTTCACGCTAACTTTGGATAATTTTTGATTGACAACTTTGATCAGGTTTCAAGGGAATTTAGGGTAAGTTGCTAGGGAGCATTGGACAAGTTCCAATGGAACTTTGGACAAGTTCCAAGCAAACTTTGGACAAGTTCCAAAGGGAATATGGGTCAAATTTCAATACTTTGAACACGTCCCAAGTTCCACGGAAACTTCGAACAATTTTCGATAGGCATTTCAACGTGTTCAAAAAGAATTTCAAATAATTTCCAAGGAAAATTTTAACATATTCTAAGGGAATTTTACAAGTTCTTGAAAACTTTAGACAAGTTTCAAGAGTACTTGAGCAAGTTCTGAGGGATCTTGGGCAAGTTGAAAGGCAACTTTGATTAAGTTCCAAGGGAACTTTGGACTAGATTGGAATCTTTGGACTTGGAAACTTTAGACAAGTTCTAAGGAAACATTAGACACGTTTCAAGGGAACTTAGAACAAGTTCCAATGGAACTTTGGACAAGTGCCAAGGTAACTTTGGGCAAGTTTCAAGGGAACTTTGGACAAGTTTCAAAGGAAATTTGGAAAAGTTCCAATGGAACTGTGGACAAGTTTCAAGGGCACGTTGGACAACTTGCAAGAGAACTTTGGACAAGCTTCAAGGGAACTTTAGACATGATTCAAGAGAACTTAAAACAAGATTCAAGGGATCTTTGGACAAGTTCCAAGGGAACTAAGACAAGTTTCAAGGGAACTTTAGACAAGTTTCAAAGTAACTTAAAACAAGTTCCAATGGAATTTTGGCAAGTAGAAAGGGAACTTTCTACAAGTTCCAAGGGTACTTTGGACAAGTATCAAGGGCACGTTGGACAACTTTCAAGGGAACTTTGGACAAGTTTCAAGGGAAAATTTAGACATGTTTCAAAAGAACTTAAAACAAGATTCAATGGAACTTTGGACAAGTTGCAAGGTAACTTAGACAAGATTCAAAGAAACTTTAGACAAGTTTCAAAGGAACTTTCTACAAGTTCCAAGGGTACTTTGGACAACTTCCAAAAAAAGTTTGGGGAAGTTCCAAGGAAACTTTGGACACATTCTAAGGGAACTTTGATTAAGCTCCAAGATAAGTTTGGATTCCTTTTTTTTAAATTCCAAGGGAACTTCGATAAAATTCGGAGAACAGTTTGAGCAAGTTTCAAGAAAACTTCGAACCAGTTCAAGGGAACTTTGGACACGTTCCCTGGGAACTTTGAACAAGTTGCTAAAATATGGTTTCAATGGTCATATATTTTCCTGGTGAAGTCGGATCAACACACTTCCTTCTGAAAAGTTGTTTGTTCGAGTCTTGGGAATTTCATGCTTCTGGAGCATTTACATTTCAGCTGAGGCAGTTGTTTAAGTGGTTCTCAAAAGGAATCAAAGTTTAATTTTGATGCCAATTTGTGAAGAAAAATGCAAATCGCATGAGATCAAAATACGATTTTCGGTGGTTTTGGGTCTCAAGACCATTTTTCGGATTTTGTCGACCAGTGCGTAATTGAATCATTGATTTGAAAAGATTGGTGAAAGTGTTTGATTTAGCAAATTTATTCAATTCAAAACCTTCTATATTACAGTAACGACCATCAATTTCTCACGAGTTACCAATAATGAAGTAATTCCTCTTCCACCAGAGCTCCCCCACCGAAAAAACGAACCCCTCCTCACTTCATCCACTCGCATCTCTTTCAGTCAGTTCGGTGCAAATCAAACTTGATGAATAAATTATCCATAATCCACTTCCACTTCTTTTTCCAGACGAGTGGTGGCAGAACAAAAAAGTAAGCAACAGGAAGAAGACTTCAACTTTTACGCAGCCAAAACTCCACTTGTTACTGGTTGACTGAAGTAGAATTTTGCGCCCGAAAGAGGCGGGGAGGGGAGGAAGGGAACGCATCGTATGGTTCTGATGGGTTCATTTGCGAGCGCCGTGAACGGTGAAAATGAAAGTTCTAACATCAACCCAACCCCACTTCGGTCGTTTTCCCGGCAGCGGTGCGTGCGGTACAGGTGAAATATATTGGCAATCTGATTTAAATATTCGACAGCCGCTGCCACGGGCGGTGGAAATTTATTGGATCGGTGCTAGATTCTACGCTCCACTCCAAAGGTGAAAGTTGTCAAGTCGCAAATCTCCGTGATCTACTAGCCTGGTGGTTGTAAACAAGCAGAAGTAGCGCTAAGTGGTGGCAGTAATTCCGGACAGATGACGCGTGACCGCAACCGAAATTCCGACAGATTTTGGGAAACCGTCTTGAAGATGCAACGAACAGTTTCCGGAAAGTGACGGAAATGAAGCATTTGCCTCATGCTATCGATCTATTCAGCGCTAGAGATAGAGTGAGAGAGCCTAGCGGGTGGTCGATTTAATGAGGGTTCACAGCAGCGTGCAATCAATGATGAAGCTAGTTACACAGGTGAAAAAGAGGGTGAATCAGCAGAATAGTGCCCCACCGGTAACTAGTGGAGCCTATTTTGTGTAATCCGATGCTGAAATTACAGTCCCGGTCTGGAACCGGTCGAGGTTCCCTGCTCGGATGGGCTCGCATTGTGCGGCAGGGAAAATTTGCTATCCCTGCGGGATTTCAGCTGGATGTGTAACTAGTGGCAAGCACGGAAAAGATATGGGAGTTCCCAGAGAAACTGAAGGATTCTAAACCATGTCCAATTTAACAATTGCAAACTGCATATTTACAAACGGAAGCTTCATTTTTCACTAAATAAGTGAAAGGAGGAGGGGGCGGTAAGGCCCATGCAAATGAAACACAATTAACCGATCATAAGAATTATCGCTACTGCTATGAAAATGACCATGCAGGGGTTTTTGGCACCGGAGAAGGTTCTTATGAAGGCTCGAGTCGCCTTCACCGTCTGGTAGGGGGGGGGGGGTTCTAAAATAATAAAAATGTAAGGATAAAATCGTTTGTTTCGTTCATCATGAATTCAGATTTCTGAGTTCGTTATAATTTCACAATTGTAATCATATCTGTATCACTATGAAAATGAAGCATTTAAAAAATAAAAAAAACGTACGAAAATTTCGTAACATTTAAAAAAAAAGATACGAATATTTCGTATTTTTTCATGAAAGTTCTATCTACGAAAATTGTACAAGATTTAAAAAATGAAATGTAAACGTACGAAAATTTCGAAACATTTACTACAAACGATACGAATATTTCGTATTTTTTAAAGAAACTTATACCTACGAAAATTGTAAAAGAAATTGAACGAAAATATAATTTCTGTGCTTCTATTTGGCCGTTGCATAAATTTCATTGGAGATTCTAAAAAGTCACCCCAATATTTCAAAAACCTTACTCAATACGAATTCAATCATTTCGCCAAAATAATCCCAAACCAAAACTTTTCCGTCTCCAGCCCACAAGACAGGGCTTTTTAGTCCCACATTTCAACCTGGAACTGCAGCTTAAAATGTCGTTCGCCTGTCGACGACGACGACGTCGACGATGACAATGATGACGACAAAACTGATTTTGATTTGATGCAATACATTCGGTTCTTTTGTGAGGTTCGCCCTGTCAGTCCCGGTTCACAATATATGCCCCCAACGACCCCACACAGTGTGCTTTGGTGCGGCGCCTGAATCTATGCATCAATTTGCGAATCGTTGCCGCTTTTCCATTCCCCAGAGCACCCTCTGCTCTGAGGAGAGTAATTGTATTGTGCCGGCGCTGATCCAATCCGTATGTTGTGTGTCATTGCCATTGTTGCGCCCGTATGTAGGCTTCCCAGAAGCAACGGTGTAACAACCGTCAGGTGAATCGTGAAAATCGGATCAAATGACGTTGATTTCGGTTTTAACTGGCCCCGGACCCCTCCCCCCACCGACTCCAGCAATTTGAACAACGATTTTCCGCTTTATCATCATCATTTAGTTTTGTAACGCTTCATTTGGCACTGGCAGCACGGTCGTTGCACGTTGCGAGGTATCCGGGTTTTCCCGATTAACAGGAGAAATGCATTTGGAGAATGGCCACTCATAGTGGGGGGTTATGCGTTTCGAGTAAATATTTTCCAACGGATTTGGCATTCGGTTCAACCGGAGATACTATCTCGTTCGCTCGGAAAGGGAAGCCAATTTTCCAGCTATTTGAAAATAATTATTCCGCGATTAGAATCGGTTTGAGAAATGTGAGCGTGGGTGAACGGTTCTGGAACCCAGGAATTCCAATTCGAAAAGTCAATTAACCGTTGACGAGGGAGGGGACAGTTCTATTTTTTGCGCTCCGAACGACGGCCGAGATAATAACAGTAATGCAAGATGGCATGGTCATTAAAATGAGCATCGGTCGTTGGTTTGTCATTATTTCTGATGGGATCCGGACTTCGGATCTGATGTCCTGTATTTTCATGGTTGAGAAGCATTAATGAGGGAATTTTTACTTCGTTCGGGGGTCTTTAACTTTTAAGGAAATCAACAGTTTTCAACGACACAAGGAAGGTCGACTTCGGGTGTCAAACCGAACCGGATGCCTCGATTTGCTTCCGTTTTCCAGAACGATACTCTCTTTCTCTCTATGTGTGAGCCTTACTTCCGCAGAAGAAAGTTATAGGCTCAAAAGCCGAGGGCTTTTGTTTTTCCCCATCACGGAACCCCCTTCGCTTGGCAAATATGATATACCGTTACCGATACGTATTCGTTCGAATCCAAGGAATGCCAACTCCTTCAGCCCGTCTCTATCTGAATCGAGCCAGGAACGACGGCTTTGGATCCGAGGAAGAAGAAAAGGTAAGCGGGGCAGGGAAAGACGCCACCGCTTGGTTCCAACAACTTTTCCATCAAACAAATGTTTGAATTGTGATATTGCTTTCTCTCTGCTGCTACGGCAAGCAGTACCTGGAAGCAGATGGGGAAGCATAGTCGAACACAGCAGCGACTTCGGTTACGGTCGATACGTCAGTTTGCATACCTTTAGGAGGAGAGTGGGTTTGATGGTTGTGTTGGTTGGCGAATGTAGTTGTGTGGGCTGGGGGAATTCTTAGCGCACATATCGGTACCTAATATTCGTACACAGAGCCCCAGCCAGCCAGCCAAGGCTGGGATTAGTCCGACAGGTGCGATGTGCCAAAATTGGATGCGATGTTGGAGTTGATGGAAAAGATGGCTTCAACGGTTATTCAGAAATGGACATCTAACAAGACTTTTCTGAGCTTATGGAATATATTGGATAGATCTTGGGGGAACTAATTCAATATGGTAGGTCTCTCGGGAAATTGAAGTTCTAAACCATCGTCTTGACCCTAACTTGGTTTGTGTACACAAATCTTACAATTATTTAAAAAAAAAGATGACAGCAATTGCATAATGGTTCTAATTTTGTCCCAATAGATGGCGTTAGGCTTTTGAGAGCGAGATAAAGCGCTATAACCTTGGAAAATTATTACTAGATTTTTGGTTTAAATGCCAAAAGTCCACCCGCAGGAAAACGGAGCATAAACTAATCTTTCTAGCATCTATGCTCACCTAACAGAACTCAATGCTTCTTCCCTCTCTTGATTCGAAGTAGTAGAGCGATTTGAGATACTCTTTCTGAAATCGCTCTATTTCTTGGAATCCTCTTTGCGTCACATAATTCGCAATTGGCCTGACCGTTGACCAAGAAAAAAATATTTATTCTAGAAATCGTCATTTTCCAGGATGCTTTCAAGCATTGACTGCGTTAGTGTGAGATTAGTTTAGATTAGATTAGAACCTTGGCGCTAGGCTTCTGAACTTCTCCCTCAAGTGTCTAAGCTGTGCATCCGTCTAATAGATCTTTAGTCACACCAGATCTCGAAATTTTTCCAACACGATGTTAAGACGTTACTCTTCAAAATCAAACTCCGAGTCTCGTTTTACAATGCGGGTTATCCCAAGAGTCGAAGTGACTTTTGTCACTTGGTGAAGTGCGAAAATTCACTCGTAGTAACGAGACTCTTTTGGGGAAATCAAATGGAGAGTCACGTATCGTAAGTACTGTTGAAGACAATGTCTTGATATTTATTCTTAAAAATCTCTGAACATAACTGAACATCCCTGTGGCCTTGAATTATCTCGAATTGAACCATTTTGGGATATTCTAGGCCATTCAAACTGTCCGGAGGCACAAAACTCAAGGTCCACAGTTGTAAACGTAGCTTTTTTGTTATTTAGAGTCACTACATACTTTTGACTTTTGAATATTCTGGAAGTATGATATAAACTTGAGATGACCTAGGACATCTACACTTTGTTCTTTGTTGTTACGATATGCTTTCAATATTTGAATATTGTGGAAACTAAAAAGACGCTACCCTAGCAGAACACTTGTTGCAATTCGGTTGAAGTAACTGCTATGTAACTGATCTGAGTCGAAATCAAGTTGCTGCAACTAACTTTGACGTTTGTGTGTGTTGCTTGGGTTGAAGATAATCTTGGGATGATCTAGGTCATCCAAACTGTCTTGCAATAAATTGAAAAATAAAATGGAAATTTTGTTTTTCGCAACTTTGGCGGACATGTGCAACAGATAACAAGTCGAAGCTAGCAGAATTGGGCATGTCATTGATGCGTCGAACACGAATTACAGAAGAGAGGTTCACGAGAAGGCAATGTTTGCCTCCCAACCCGTTTTCAGATCGACAGTGACGAAATCTATGTGGTAGATCTGGGCTCATTGGTGACCGCCAATAACGACACTAGTAGGCAAGTATCGAGCAAAATCGAGCGGACATTCAGGACTATGAGTTATCATGTCTTCCGCTGCGATCGTAATAGATCCACCAGGCAGCTCTCCAGAGGTGGTGAAGTTCATGATAATCTGTCACGCTCGAGGATTGGGACTATATGGAACATGTAACAGTGTGCATTCACCTGGAGCACCGGTCGTTTTTCATCACCAGAATCGATCTCCGTCTTCTCTCCATCCCGGATTTATGCAAGTCTCACACCGATGCTCTACAAACCGTCATTGAAAGATCTTCGTCTAGTGATATCATCCTGGCACTGGACGACTACAATTTCCCGTTTCTGAACTGGAACTTCGACGAGGATGTGCACGGTTATTTACCATCGAATGCGTCTACGGAGCAGGAACTGGCACTTACGGAACCGATGCTCACCAGCGGACTAGTCTAAGTTAATTCACTTGTAAATTCAAATAGAAGGCCTTAGCCTTCACCACCGAACCGGATGATACCAACCGACTTGAGCCTCCTGTTTCCCTCTTGGACATTGATCAGCATCACAATACATTCATCTTGAAACTAGACGCCCACTGCAATTCGCCCATTATACCTGATTATGATTCGTATCCTCCTGAATTGAACTTCAGGCTCTGCGATTTTGACTCCATGAGTAACGTATTGGCTACTCCGTCGACAAACTGTATGAAACTCTCTATGCGCGAGTTCCTCTCCGACGGCAAATTACAAGGCAAACTTCTGTTTTACCCTGGTGGAATCCAACGTTACGCAATCTGCGGAATATGCTACGCAAGTCACGACAACGACTCCGATTATTCGAAACGCAATACTGAAGTCCTGTTATGAGGAACACGTCCAGCAATTGAAAGCGAACCTGAGCGAAAACCTAGCGGCATTTTGGAAGCTGCGTGAAGTCACAACGATCTTGTGATAGTGTTCCTAACACAGCTGAGTTGAATGGGGTCGCCGCCAGCACCTCTGTGGATGCTGCGAACTTGTTCAGTTTAATGAACAAATGCGCCACCTCTGTATCCAACTAGCTTCGACAACATAAGGGAGTTCATTATGAACTTTCCAGCGCTTTGTTCCTCGCCGGATGACGTCATGAAAGCCTTGATCGACCTTGGGGTTTCAAAAGGCCCTGGTGTAGATGGAATTCCTCCATCCCTTGCTAACGCTCTCTTGCTTTTCCGATATGCAGCATATTCAACCGTTCGTTAAGAGAGAGAGAAGGTTCTATGGAATTTGGAAGACTTAGTTCACAACGCTGTGTACAATGTGGTTCATCCTTCAATATCGGAGTTCCAGCATGGATTCGTTCAGCAAGGCAACAACCCCGTAAAAATGGTGTTTGCCTCGAATCCGACCGGTACAAGACGCAAAAGAGCGCAGCGAGCTATGTAGTTAAACCAAGTGGAACAAGACCTTGAAAGTGTGGGAGATTTGAGGAACTGGAGACAAGCAGCCCTCAACCGAGTTTTATGGAGAAATATCGTGACGCAGGTGTGATCCTAATATGACGTTGGACCAGCATAAGTAAGTAAGTAAGAACTTGGTCCTCAGATGCATTATCCTACGTGGACAACCAAAAGCTGTACTACGTCAGAAAATTTCCAAAAGACGCCCATTTTCTTCAGCAGGACCTACAAGTGTTCGCCGACTGCTGCCGGATCTATAGAATGTCCTTAAATGTATCCAAATGCTCGGCTATCTCCATTGGCCGAAAACGTGCGATGTATCTCCACGACTACATCCTTCAAGGAACGCGCTGAAACGCGAAACAACAGTCCAGGGTCTGGGAGTACTGCGCGACTCCAAACTGTTATTCGAGAACGCTTTTTTGAAGTACTGTGCCGTAGTTTAGTACCCTTTCTACCAAACTGTAGTCTAGAGAATTGAAGCCTCTCAGCGAACAGTTAATACGCCTTTCTTTGCGTCATCTTCGTTGACAAGACGCTCGCAGATTGCCATGTTATGAAAGTCGGTGTAAGCTCATCAACCTGGAATTGTGGAAGGAGGTGGCAGGCGTGTTTTGGCGACCTCCAGGAAACATCGATTTCCACTTCATCGCACCAGCTGCTGGAGACCTCCCATCGTACAGATCAGCAGAAATCGGTCGACTACGATGGGCTGGGATGCAAGAATGTCGCGTCAGCCTGTGAAATGGTCTGAAACGAATCGACAGGTAGAAGAAGAAGAGGTGTGTAACGAGCAAGGTGGATCGATCGTGAAGGCGACCTGCGGAACCTCGCAGACAGCGAGGTTGGCGAGTGACAGCCAAGGACCGAATAGAATAGAACTTCTGTGAACAGAGCCACGCTGGCCTTAGTCTGATTGGTCAGGTAACTTTACTTCATCGGCTATTGAACCCCCCATGAGATCAGAAATGTGCCTTCAAGGCCTCAGAAATGCCTGCGTGGAGAGATCTTAGATTCAGTGCTGAATCCAAATTTCTGGTCTTCCGGAATGAGCTGATCACATCTGAATTTACAAATATTGTATGCCACCTAAACATCTCATTTTGGGATCTAAACACACTAACACCTTTGGCCTTTTCCCTAAGGACTGCCATCCTGGACTTGTTTTGAAGTTATTACTACGACGTTTGATTCGACCTTTCTTAACATCCTGAGTCAAGGCCTGGATGTTCTCTACTGTCCACACAAGACTTCTCCACAGGAAATTGGGTCGAAACACAGATGCGAATCGTTGGTTAAGTTTGGTTAAGTGTTCTGATGACCATGGTAGGTTGCCCGTTGAAGAGTATCCGATAAAATGGAAGGCTATCGTTGGTGGATTTTTCCGGAACATGAGCCTGCGACGAGATTACCTACCCTTTACGGCAAAGTAGAAGTAGTTAATGCAGATGATGAACACATAGCAGTGGTAAAAGGACTAAAGGTTAAGAAAGCCTTGAGCCCTGATTTGTCGAAAAACCAGTCTCTTATTGCTGCTACACTTGTTCCATTAGAACTTCCATCCTGGAACTGGTTTTGAAGTATCTATACGAGTTATACTAAACGTTTGATTCGATCTTACTTATGCGATGCAAGCCATTTTTTTTAGTTATGCGTTCTGATGATCAAGAATGCCCGTTGAAGGGTATCCGGTCAAACTGAAGGCTGCCATTGAAAGACTCTTCCGGAACACAAGCCTTTTACATGGCTACAGGGTAGGTGGGTGAATTAGAGATAATGCAGATGATGTTTTGGACGCCGAAGGACGCTAAGATCGAATAAAGTTCATCGAATTTGAAAGTTTATCATTTACGAGACATTAATTAGAGAATCAGCGCGCTTGTATTTTGAACTGAAGGTGCTACGTACGATCTACCGTATGAACCACAAACAGCATCGGTTTCTGAGAGACTTCCATCGTTTTTACCGCAAAATAAAAACAGGCGACTGGAATGGGCTGGGCATGTCGTAAGAATGTCGGACGACAGCTCAGTTAAAAAGATTCTTGATAATGAACAGAAAGGACAACGAGAAGAAGCGCACAACGAACAAGAAGACCGCAAGACTGGCGAAGTAAAGCCATGGCCGAATAGAATGAAGACAACTTCTGTGTACAAAAGAGGCCACTCCAGCCTTAACGTGATTGGTAAGGTAAGATGATGTTCAAATTTCGAATGATGAAAATCAGGAAAAAGGCCTGATGATGAAGAAAGAACCCGGACCGGATGGAATTGGAAGCAAGTATTGCTGCTGAGACCTGGAAAACCACCGTGGAAACAGCATCGTTAGACATACTTGGAGTATTCTAGCAAGGGATCGTCATCAACAGACTGGCAAAATATATGCAGCGAGTGAATGGTTTGTCGAAAAGCCAGTTTAGATTCTGAAAGGGTAGGTCTACGGTGAATGGAATCCCGATAGTTATTGATAAAGTCGAAAAGTCATCCAAATTTTTGTTCACTTCGAACAAAACAAGTTGTCGGAGTTCAATTTAATGCCCAAAAACGAAGTGTCACTGCTATCACCACAACACAAACCTGGTATACCAAAACTAACACGTGATGGTTTTCATATTTTTGAACCAAGATTTGAAAATCTGAATGACGACGATCATAACTTGAACACTAAGACTTTTCAGCTCTCTTCGTTAAAAATATTATTTACATATTTTTTCATTGAAAAATACGTTATTCAACTAGGTTTGAAACTTTAATACGTTAACATCTATGGTTCTGAATGGAATCTTCATGGTCAGGCTTGTTGCAAACAGGGTCGTTGCAACTACGTCGGGCGTATCTCAGTTGTCAGTTACGAGAAATAAATTTGGAAATACGTTCAGCGGGGTAGGTCAAGGCAGGAACGGATCCGCCCTCTTGACTGGCAAAAATGTGCACGCTTGATCGTGCTCAAATACAGCCAATGGCACAGAACGGTTCTAGCGATGCGAAATTTCTGTTTTACACATCCTTAAGACCACATGTGATGGAAATCAATTTCCAATTAGGGGTTTTGGAGACACAACTTCTAATTTTACCGGTAATGTTTCTCTCGTCGTTGTATACTTAAGGCGACCCTCCCCTGGATTTGGGCAAGTGCAAAGTTTGTATTTTTTTTTTGTGGGAGAATGAAAAGGCGTACGAACTTCCGGTTTTGACGATTGAGTTCGATTATTGTTCAAAATTTCATAGAGATAAAAGAAATGTGAAAATTCAAAATGGCGCCTACAAAATGGCGATTTCTCGAAACCATGTTTTTCAATCTAACTTCAAGCCCCTCGCTTGAACTATTAACCCGATTCCCTCAATCAAATAACTGTTTGAAAAGTTATGATTTTTTGTACGGCTTGAACTAAAAATTGGCATTAAAACTTAATTATTTATAATTTTAGAACACGGTTGAAATGAAAAAAGAGGAGCGAAAAATTAAACTTTTCAGTTTAAATTATTACTTTGCAATGAGTTTAAGTCTAAACTCTTAAACAGGTCTAAGTTAATTTGTCTGAAATTTAGTTCAAGCCGTAGAAATTTTCATTCTTTCAGAAATGATAACTAGATTTGATTTCTGTCCACTACAAGAGGCTGCAGGCTTGAAGTTGTCGCCCCAAGTTTTTCGCGCAGAGGCTTACGGAAATCGCCATTTTGTAGCAGCCATTATGAATTTTCACAATTTTTTTATCGGTTTGAAATTTTTAATAATAATCAAATTTAATCGTCAAAACCGGAAGTTCGTACGCCTTTTCATTCTCTCTCACGAAAAATTCAAACTTTGCCTAATTTTTGCCCAAATCCAGTGGAGGGTCCCCTTAAAAACCTTAGTGAGATCTAATATGTTAATAAGATTAATACCCAAGTAGCACTCTACGACCTTTATTAGTTGTAGTGACTTGATTATGACTTAGCAAGTCATATTTATGTTATCTCAACCGAATGGCAACAAATGTGCTACTGGGGTAAGATTAAAAACTGCAACATTTGAGAAATTTTGTTGAGCTCAAATCTCTATAGAACCGTGTCCATGAGAACTTCCAACTCCGACAGATAATCTTGTTTTGTAGGATTGATGGAAACATATTCAGTTTCAGCAATTTTGTACCACTCTTAACAGGTTTTCCTAATCGCTGTTTTAAGTAAATTCTTCTTTTCCTATGAGCACTTCTGTATCATTTGAGATATGTTTTCATTCCTTAAAAGGATAATCTTGAATTATGATGCCAGAAGAATCAACATTTCCGCAAATGATACAATTATTTCAGAATGTTTTTTTATGTTTAGGTGAGAAAAATAGGTTCAGCAAATGTTGTCATTATGAGCCTGTCGAGTCAAAAAAGAAAATAATCTTCTAGGTTCGTTCCATCCTCCATAGACGACTCAAACAAAAACGACTAAACGATATGCTTGCTAGATATTAATCGATTCAAATAGTTGGGACTTATGGAAAAAATCGACTCATTTGAAATGATGAAGTAGACAATGAGTTCAATAAAGTCTGTCATATGAGCCATCATCTGTCGGAGTCCTAAAATAAGAAAGCAATTTTCAGCAAAAATAACAAAATGACATGCTTGCTAGGTGTAAATCATATCTAATTTAGGGGTTGTACTATAAGTCGTCTTTTTTTAAATGTTTAGGTGGTAAACCATAGGTTCAGTGAAGTCTGTCATTTTGAGCCTTTACTTGTCGGAGTTTTTTTAAACAAAAAAGATACAATTTTCGGCAGAGACGACTCAAACAAAAACGACAAAACGACATATTTGCTTGATATGAATCGATTTAGGTTGTTGAGAGCTCTGGAACCTGTCTACTCAATTGAAATTATCAGGTGAACAATAAGTACAGTGTAGTCTATCATTATGAGCAATCACTTGTCGGAGTTAAAGAAAAAGGAAACTATAATTTTCACCAGAGACGACTCAAACGAAAACGACAAACCGACTCCCTTGCCTGATATAAATCGATTTAGATTGTTAGGAGTTATAGGAAAAGTCGACTTATTTGAAATGTTTAGGTGGACAATTAGTTCAGGAAGTCTGGCATTATGAGCCAATACCTGTCGGAGTTGAAAAAAAAGAGAAAATAATTTTCAGCAAAAACTTCAAACCGACTTGCTTGCATGATATAAATCGATTTAGATTGTTAGGAGTTATGGGAAAAGTCAACTCATTTGATATATTTAGATGAACAATAAGTTCAGGAAGTCTGGCATTATGAGCCGATACCTGTCGGAGTTGAAAAAAAAGAAAATAGTTTTAACCAAAAACGCCAAACCGACTTGCTTGACTGCTATAAATCGATTCAAATTGTTACGAGCACATGGAAGTCGACTCATTTGGAAAGCTTAGGTCAGAAAGTCCTGGCATTGTGAGCCGATACCTGTCGGAGTTAAGAAAAAACCAAAGAAAATAATTTGTAAGCAAGAACGTCATCAAACACGACTTGCTTGCATGATATAAATCGATTTAGATTGTTAGGAGTTATTATGGGAAAAGTCAACTAGTTTGATATTTTTAGATGAACAATAAGTTCAGGAAGTCTGACATTATGAGCCGATACCTGTCGGAGTTGAAAAAAAAAGAAAATAGTTTTAAGCAAAAACGCCAAACCGAACTTGCCTTGCCTGATATAAATCGATACAAACCAGTTAGGAGTTATTGGAAAAGTCGACTCATTTGGAAAGCTCAAGGTCAGAAAGTCTGGCTTTATGAGCCATCATCTGTCGGAGTCCTAAAATAAGAAAGCAATTTTCAGCAAAAATAACAAAATGACATGCTTGCTAGGTGTAAATCATATCTAATTTAGGGGTTGTACTATAAGTCGTCTTTTTTTAAATGTTTAGGTGGTAAACCATAGGTTTAGTGAAGTCTGTCATGTTGAGAATTTACTTGTCGGAGTTTTTTTTTTAACAAAAAAGAATACAATTTTCGGCAGAGACGACTCAAACAAAAACGACAAAACGACATATTTGCTACATATTAATCGATTCAGGTTGTTGAGAGCTCTGGAAGCTGTCTACTCAATCGAAATTATCAGGTGAACAATAAGTACAGTGTAGTCTATCATTATGAGCAATCACTTGTCGGAGTTAAAAAAAAAGGAAACTATAATTTTCAGCAGAGACGACTCAAACGAAAACGACAAACCGACTTGCTTGCCTGATATAAATGGATTTTGATAGTTAGGAGTTATAGGAAAAGTCGACTTGTTTGAAATGTTTAGGTGGACAATTAGTTCAGGAAGTTTGGCATTATGAGCCGATACCTGTCGGAGTTGAAAAAAATAGAAAATAATTTTAAGCAAAAACGTCAAACCGACTTGCTTGCATGATATAAATCGATTTAGAATGTTAGGAGTTATGGGAAAAGTCAACTCATTTGATATATTTAGATGAACAATAAGTTCAGGAAGTCTGGCATTATGAGCCGATACCTGTCGGAGTTGAAAAAAAAGAAAATAATTTTCAGCAAAAACGTCAAACCGACTTGCTTGCATGATATAAATTTATTTAGATTGTTAGGAGTCATGGAAAAACGTCGACTCATTTGAAATGTTTAGATGAACAATAAGGAAGTCTGGCACTATGAGCCGATACCTGTCGGAGTTAAAAAAAGAAAAAAAGAAAATAATTTCCAGCAATATTCGGAAAACCTTCCACCGCTCGGGACGTGCCCTCACAATTCAATCATCCTCCTCGCACAGAGCCTGAGCCTGCAAGGAGAGCTGGTTGCAAAAACCGGGATCTATTCCT
Source organism: Aedes japonicus (assembly GCA_034211315.2). Classification (NCBI taxonomy): domain Eukaryota; kingdom Metazoa; phylum Arthropoda; class Insecta; order Diptera; family Culicidae; genus Aedes; species Aedes japonicus. Next base: position 146,053 of record JASCZW010004138.1, on the reverse strand, counting down.
ATGCAAACAATACACGTTGATATCTCTGTTATACTTATGCTTCGATTATTTTAACATACATTTCTGGAAACGTTCGTTTGTTTCTGCAGCCCCAACCAACCCGTCTCCCCCATCCATCCCCCTCTCAACCCTTCGACGGTCGATTACAGAGACTGTCGATCTCTTCGGCAAAAATTTGAATATTTAAGTCGATTTTCCATTCGTTTGGAACCACCCGGGAAAAGAAGGCTAATTTCCTCTTTTTTTTTTGTCAGTGTGGCCGTCGCCTTTACCGGCTAAGAGGATTTCCTTTCAATCGGCGACCATCTTTGAGTTCGCATTCAATTCCCCTTTCGAAGCGAACAAGGACACGGAACCACTGTTCATTCATCACGGAGTGATAGTTTCCTTCCGTTTTTATCTCGTTGCGAGGCGGGGAAAGACATTTAAATTATTTTCATTTTTCTTCCGAGCGCCCGTGGCGCCACCTAAATGGTCACCCTCACCACCAATGGCGGTGGTTTGATTTGACAGAAAATAATAATTTCTCATTTTAATTGATATGGAAAGCAGCGAAGGGCTTCTCATCATACGGTCCATGCCGAACGAACGGTGCGCGCAAAACGGTCATTTCTGATTGCAGGAACGATGCCGGCCGCGATGAGTGGCGACGGCGGCGGCGGAGGGAACCAATGACAAGATAAGACCGCGTAGAAGTTGCGAACTAGAACAATAGTGTGTTCTATTTCCTTTGTCGAGAGTGTCAGGTGACAGATGACGAGATAAGAATTGTGGCGATTGTGAGTGGGGTTGGGTGGATAATGACTGGGGAGAATGGGGAGATATGGTTGCTCGCAGAAAATGGTTGGTGGGGGGGATTTGCTGAGAAATGGCATTCCGGCTCCGTGGGGTTGATGGGTTATTAAACCAACTGAGGCAGGCTAAGGAACACGACCAATCGTGAGTAAAGGTGACTCGAGGTTTTCTCAACTGCTTTAAACTTAGCTAATTTTGATCCAGTAAAACAGGTTTATTTGATCTAAAATAAAAACGAAGACAGATTTTTACATGTGGCAACGTAGCAGATGAGCCACTTAACGATTCTTCTATTGACGAAGGACTACGTCTTTGTTTTCTATACTGGGGTACAATTAAAAAAAAACCTATTACAACCGTCACGAAAAGCGGTCAGGTTTTGAGCTTTAATATCTCAGACGTTTCTCCAAACATTTTCAAAATATTTGCTACAAGCGATCGCAAATATTTCTACGCGTCGATTCCAATATTGAAAACAATTGATTTTCACTATTAAACTATTGAAAATAATGCAAATATAAGGTGATCTTTTATAATTTTGTTTTGGAGAGTAAATTTACTAAATGCCTTATATTTCCCTATCACAGACTTCAAATGTGAGTAAGGGAGATCTCATATGCAGCAGTGAGCGATCTTAAAAGGGATAAACCTTCCCAAAGTGCTTAATTTGATCGGCAGCCTCGGAGCTGTTCAGAGAGACATTTCGTCAGTATTTAATTGGCAGCTTGCGATGACAAGTACCCTGGAGGGTGCGTCTAACTTCCAGGGTGTCGAGGTAGTCCGTAAGATTGTGATGTCATTCGTCGTTATGTCGTGATTTTCCGTGAAGATGTATTCTGCAACTGTCGATTTGAAGTTATGTGAAATTCCTTTCTCATTCTGTTCGACGGCCTTAGTCACCTTCACAAGATGCATTTTGAAACTAGTTGCCAAAGTTCTCTTTGTTTGACCGACATATATTTTGCTACTGTGTTTACACTTGATTTTGTATACCCCTGCCCTGCCTAATATTTCTAGTGAATCTTTGATGGAGCCTAACACCGATGCCAATTGATTGTGCCTACTAGAGAAAACTAAGTCCAAACCAAATTCCCTAAGTCGTGGTTCAGCTTTTGTGTAATGTCTTTATCGAAGGACCCGGATACACGTTTCAGGGAATCAGATAAATCGGAAAGGGTTGTTTGGGATTTCCGATGAAGATGTTTTTACTTTTGTTGGTGGTTGCTTGAACTGTCCTCTTTTCGTGACCTTTGAGTCTGGCTGTTTCGAAGAAGTATGCTAATTCTTTGGCTTCTCCGGTTTTATTGAGAGGAAGGATCAACATCCGGTGGATAATGTGATCCGAATCTGAAAAGACTGGTTTGAAGTTCAATGGATGACTCTTCGGGTGTTTGTGGGTTTTCTGAAGATTTTAAACTCGAATGGCGATGATGACAATGATTATCTCACTACTAGAAGGTCAAGGAACGCAAGCTTCACATCCTTTTCTATTTCTTGAATGAACTCAATGTCTTTGAAGAGATTGTTGATTTTTTGAAGAATTAAGAGGATATCCTCATGTTTCACTGCGGCGAAGATGTCGTCAACGTATCTTCACCAACGAGTTGGGAGTAATCCCTTCGCTTTTAGGATTGTTTGTAGATTCTAGTTCACCGAGGAATGGGGATAAAGGGTTTCCCATAGCGGCTCCTTTTAGTTGTTTATATGATGAACCCCTGAAAGTGAAGTAGTTCTCTTCCATGCAAAGTCTAGTCAGCTTAAGGTACATCCATACCTTTTGCTTCCATGCTGTATCATCTCCTTGTTTTAAAAGCCAATCTTACATACATACATTTATTTGTTCAACATCACATTTTGGATAAGACATAATCAACGCAATAGTACGTCACAATACTCGATTTGCAGCTGTCGCTCTCCAACCTCGGTCACGCCCAATGCTCGCCAGATCACGCTCCACCTGGTCCGCCCATCGTGCTCTTTGCGCTCCACGCCTTCTTGTGCCCACCGGATCAGTAGCGAACACCAACTTTGCAGGGTTGATGTCCGGCATTCTTGTAACATGCCCTGCCCACCGTATCCTTCCGGTTCTGGTCACCTTCTGGATGCTGCGTTCGCCGTTGAGTGCAGCGAGCTCGTGGTTCATCCTTTGCCGCCACACACCGCCGATGATCGTCCTTAGTACGCGTCGCTCGAAAACTCCGAGTGCTTGCAGGTCCTCCTCGAGCATGGTCCATGTCTCGTGTCCGTAGAGGACCACCGGTCTTTTGAGCGTTTTGTACATGGTGCATTTGATACGGGGGTGAATCATTTTAGACCGAAGTTTCTTCTGGAGTCCATAGTAGGCACGACTTCCACTGATGATGCGCCTTCGAATTTCACGACTCGTATTGTTGTCAGCCGTCAGTAAGGATCCGAGGTCGACAAATTCCTCCACCACCTCGAAGGTATCCCCGTCTATCGTGGCATTACTTCCTAGGTGGATCCGGTCGTGTTCGGTTCCACCTACCAGCATGTACTTTGTTTTCGACGCATTCACCACCAATCCGACCTTTGCTGCTTCGCGTTTCAGGCGGGTCGTCCGCAAAGCACACAAATTGACCAGATTTCGTGAAAATCGTACCTCGGCTGTTGAGCTCGGCTTGTCGCATTATGAATAGTAGGCATGAGAGTCCGTCACCTTGTCGCAGTCCCCGACGAGATTCGAATGAACTGGATAGTTCACCCGAAACCCTTAAGCAGCTTTGCACACCGTCCATCGTTGCTTTGATGAGTCTGGTCAGCTTGGGAATTGCTCGTAGAGACCTTTAAATTCTTTTACTAGCCATTTCGCAAGCTTATGGGCTGGAGATCCTACAGATGAAACAATTTCCCTCATTTCGTTTCCGGGTTTGTGGACTTTTGGGAGGCCTTTAATTCTGGGAAGAATGGAGTTTGGATCGCGAAGACGCGGACGGCTGCATCCCCAAGTACTGCTTTACACTCCTTTAGTGTTTTATCCACGTGTTTACAGGATTCAATTATCTGTTAACAACTGTTGCAAATATGACGCTAGTATTGCTGGCTAATGGATTGTCGCAGGTCCGAAGAAGACCAATCAAACGTGGAACATTTAAAAACCGTCCTATTTAGGACGACCAATTTGAATATCCCAGCTATAGAGTTTGTTTGGACTGGAATAGATCTTACAAATCGCTCCGAATTATTGTCAATTGGAAGCAAGCGGTGGCTAGGAAAATTTCAGCTTTCCCTTTGCCCCATACCTTAAATCTTTCGTAAAACACGGCTCTGAAATTTAAACGATCTCTATTTTATTCCGAAGCGCAAACTAATGTCAAGAGCAGCATGCCAAATAGAATTTTTACAAATGGCGACCGTCACTAAATATTGAAACAAATGATTATAACATTCATTACACAACGCTAAATAGTTCTACGCCACCTTTGCGTACAACCTCATTGGGCTGTCTCTTGTAGTTTTTATGAACTTCTTTGACTAGTGGTGATACTTCTAACCCAATCGATTTTTTAATGAATTTCTGGAATCCGTAAATCGATAAATTTTTTGAACAAACTAAAGGCCATCACGTATTTTAGTCGAAGCAATGCATAGTGGGCAAAAATGGACCCCAAAATCCTATTAATTTACACGAAGCAGGATAGGAGTCCTAAACAAAACCTTATCTTATGGGGAAAATGAAGGGAATCGAATGGTGTTGGTCTCATTTAGAGTTGACCACAGTAAAGGGTGTCCCACATCAAATTGCATCACGGAAAAAACGCTGTAAAAAATTACCTAGTTGACCGATCCTTTTCAAACCTTCAGACAAAAAAATTTAACCCATTAGTAAGCTTTTAGCATTTTCTCATTCCACTTCAATACCAACTCCACTCATTAGGGTCTGTACAACACCTGGTTGCAGCTTCTTCTGTACGGAAAACCAATGTTTCTTCATGTCTTCCTCGGATTGAACCTCGTTGAAGTGCTTCCATAGTGCCTGCTTCATGACAGCCTAGTATTTTTCGATGGGCCTTAGTTCAGGTGCGTTCGGGTGGTAAATGTCCTTGCATACGAAAGTGACCCCGTTGGCTTCGTACCACTTCAGGACAAAGATCGTAGGACCCTCGTGTTGCTTCAACAGAGGAAGCTGACGCTTCTGTAGACACTTCTTGAGATAAATCTTCCCGTTTACAGTCCCGGTAGTCACGAACGGCGCACTCCATTTGTCATATGAGCAGATCGCTTGCCAACTCATGTATTTCTTGGCAAACTTTGAAAGTTTCTGCTTCCTTACTTCCTCCGGAACATTGAACTTGTGCTGGGCGGTGAAGAACAGTAGCCCCGGAAGCTGCCCGAAGTCCGCCTTGATGGAAGTCTCATCATCCATGATGAGACAATGAGGCTTCTTCCGCATCTGGGTGTACAGTATCCGGGCCCGTGACTTGCACACCGTATTTTGCCGTTCGTCACGATTTAGAACCTTCTACACTTTGTACGTATACAGTCTCTCCCGGTCCTTGGCTCTCTGAACGTAAGCCTTGGACAAATTCAACTTTTTGGGTCACATCCCAGACCGAAGCAGTGGGATTCCGCTTGACCGCTTTCACGACACGGTTGTCCTGATCACTAATAGAACATCCATTCTGACCGCATTTTGCCTTCCCTTCAATGCTCAGAGTTTCGTGGTAATGTTTAATCACACGACTCAACGTTGACTGCACGATTCCAAGTTATTTTCCGATGTCCCGATGAGAAAGTTGATGATTTTCCAGGGGATTCCGCAAAATCAATTCGCAACGTTGCTTTTCGAGTGACGCCATTTTTTCCCCAATTTTCGAAAAACTTACAGCGATAGAAATACAAAATAACACTCTAAATTACTTCTTCCCAAATTTTCACGAGAAAATACCCAATGGGTTATTTTATTTTTTAGAGCGTTTTTTTTTCGTGGTGCAATTTGATGTGGGACACCCTTTAAGTGTCCAATTTTGGCCGTTTCTCCCCTTATTTTGACCCGTGTAAAGTGAGCCATCAGAACTATGAAATAAGTTTCACAGCGGAAGGTATTGTATTTTTTTCCCGGCTCTATTTCGCAACAGTTTCGTTCGCCTGAGGACACCTGTTGATTCAAGTATGAGCGGAAATCGGGTAAAGTGGACCTTTTTCTGAGGTCAACCCCAAACGAGACCATCGCCATCCGATTCTCAGGACATTTTTACATAAGTACAGTGTAAGTGAGAGTAATATTTCTGGCGCCAATCTTCAGAACTGCATGGTATATAAGTTTTTTCAATTATGACGGGAAATCGGGTAAAATGGGCCACTGTCTTGCAGCCAATCAATGTAAGATTTGTTCCATTCTATTTTTCAGTTCAAATTCATATTTTCCAGTCCAAATTTACACTGAACTTACGCTCAATATAGTAGCACAGAGTTGAATTTTTGGGTTATTATTCTAGTTTACATTCAAAATGAGGGGAGCAACGGGCAAAATGGGACACTTACTGTGGACAACCCCCAATGACCCAAAACACCATTCGATTCCCCGCATTTTTTTCCCATAAGATAAGCTATTGTTTAGGACTCCTACTCTGCGCCGTCTAAATTAATGGGATTTTGAGTCCATTTTTGCCCACTGTGCAATGGTTGACCTTAATTGGAAAGACCCCTTCAATTAGGGTCTGAAATTAATCCTGTATCCTAACCAACGAACTGTGGACCCGCTTTGATGAAGACAACGTACCTGAAATCGAGAAAAAAGAAAGCAGGAATTAGTTCTGAGTTCAATACATAACAATAACTTTTTTTTCAACGAAGTCCGGCCTTAACTTCCGCAGTGAAAATTCGCAACTTTTGTACCCGCAAACCTCACCGTTCTTCGCAGTGTGACCCATAAAGCCTTCAATACGCGAATGCTGCAATGAAAAATTCAATTCCACTCCATCGGAGCCGAATTCCGCTCAAGTTAAAAACAACAACACCATAATCCGATCCAAACCAAGCTGCATCGATTCCCAAACCTAAACGCCGTAGCAGCTGTTGGAGGTTAGGCAAAACTAAATTTCCACTATTCATTAGCTTGCCGTGGACGAAGGTTTATTGAAAAACGAAAAAAAAAAAATTCCCGCGAACCCGGACCGGTCCGGGTTTTCTCTGCTGGGCAAGGATTTTGCATAAATTTTCCTGCCCGCGCTTTCATTGCTTCAATCTCGACTAATTTCCTGATTCGATTTGAATTAGTTACACTCACACATACACACGTTATTGGTTCCAGCACGGTTCCACGGTATGGTCAACGAACGGCCAGCTGTCGAATTTCCCGCCAACGGTCCGCCGGAACGATTTGGGAGATGGTCAGGAAATGGAAATTCTATTGCATCTCGCGCTAGAGTTCGCTGGACGGTTCGGCGAATTTGAATATTTATAAGAATGCAACTTGGCATCGCGTGGGGGCTTTGATTGAGGGAATTGTCCGTCCGTCCGATTGGATCGTGCCTTGGAGGAAATTATTTCGTCAAATGGGCGCAAGCTGTAAAAGATTTCCGCCAAGGAGTTCCATCCGAATTTCAATCGCTTGGACCAAAACGGTGCAGGAACGTGACCCAAGTACGGGTATTTCGACCGGCATCGATCCGTATCCAAACCCAACTCCCACCCCGCCACGGCTGCTCAATATTCATAGAAAAATGGTAAATCAAATTGCATCACTCATCTAGCCTTTTTTCGACGATCCATCCGGGCTTTCAGTATCAATCACCTTTACACAAAACACCATTATTATGAGCTGAGCCATTTTGCTTCTCCCGCTTCATCCCGTCGGAGGGAGGTGGATGTCCTAGGCAAAAAATTGAATATGTAAATCACCGATATGATGAACTCGATGCAGACAGGTATCGATGTTCTACGGGAGCGTAGATGGGAATGGGTAGTGATGATAGATTTTAGACACAAAGCACAGAACCGTGATAGGCACGCAACGCAACGTGCAATCTCAGTGTTGAAATCGGGAAAGATGCTGGGCCTGCCAAGTCATAAAAATCGATAAATCCCATCAACACAGGGCCGCGCCAAAAGCAAGCACTGATAATCTCTTGGCTCCGGTAGATGGGGGTGGATCTTCGGATTGAACACCGGAACCCAGCCACTAGAAGCTCGGACCGATAATAGCAGAATCATAGTAGTACCAAGTCATGCGGTGACGACGTCGATGTCGACGGCAGCCTCACTAATAACGATAATGCTGGTAATACAAAGTAAGCTCTTTTTACGAGCCTCATCTCGTTGTCCATCGCCGCCTCATCCCCTGGAAGCGAGCAGCCACAAGAGGCGAGTGAAATTCCCTTTTTACTCGCGCAATGTTTCGCTTCCGGTGGTACACATCTACTACTATCGGACTATCGTTCTTGTTCTGTTGCTGTTGAAGCTGCTTCTGCTGCTGCTGTGCCATGTCCAGTTCGTTCCGAGGACTGAAACCCTTTCTCCAGCCCCCAACTCCACGGACGCGATGCAGCTCTGGAAAAACGGCTGAGGTTTGCTTCTTTGTCTTTCCGGTCGCAGCACATATGGGCCTGGACGCGGGCCATTTCGGGAGGAGTAGGAGGAGGACGAGGAGAGAGGCCGGAAGGGTTGAGATTTTTGCAGCTCTGCTCGGTGTTGCGAGGCAGCAACTTATCGACCATAAGATGCGTTCTTTCTCGGTTGAAGCCACACTGGCAGGTATGATTCGATTTGGGTGAGCGCCCATCGCTGGCAAACGATTTTTTTCGCGAAAGGCCGAATTGTCGGGGAAAATACTTTTCGAACTACTTCCAGTATTTGGGCAACGTCAACAAAGCCCGCAGGTGTCCTCAGGCGAACGGAACTATTGCGAAATAGAGCCGGGACGAAGAAAAAAATACAGATTACAACCCCGAATGCCTTCCGGGGTGAAACTTGTTTCATAATTCTGATGACACACTCCACACGGGAAGAACACTGGATTTTTTTTCGCAACTCACAAAGCGCGCCCTTTATTTGGAACAGGCGAACTTGACTGGTTGGGAGTTTTGACTAGTTTAGGAAATTCAAAGAGAAAACGTCAAAATTCAATACCATGTTTAAGGTGAAAGCTGCCAGCAGTGGCGCAGCTCCATAAGTGCACCTGGTGCACTGAACAGCCTGGATAAATCCCAGACAGAAAACAAAGCCTTGAAGTTTACTTAGAAAATTCGTGCTCACGTCAATTCCACCATCAGATCAATCTCGCTCAGTAAATCTTCTCTTAGAACCCATTGGCAGATGTAAACGGTGTGGCAACGTTGCAAATGAGCCAACTTTTTGATGCATCTATTTGGCAAAAGGGGATTTTTCGTTGTTATCGTGCAGGTTTGGGTCGAAGGGTCTGAGATTGTAACGAAACTTTGTGTACGCGTAGGGTTCAAGGATATGTGAACAAAAACAAAATTTAAAAAATCAGGTTGCCAGTTTTCCAAAAAAAATTCTGCAGTGAAGGAAAAATTGCTTGAAAAGCCGGAAACCTCATTTTATGAGCCATGAAAAATTTGGAAAAGCATTTTCTTGCTTATTAGTTCATAAACTTACATCGGTGAAATTTTGGCGATGTGTTTTGTATTTTTTATTTTTTTTAATAATGCTCGAACAACTATGGGCTCGTCACTCGTTTTCATACAAAAATGAAATAGTTCCTAAGACTATCGTGATGAGACTTCGAAAGCTAGCATAGGGATAAGAATCCAGAAGACATTTCTTTTTGGGATTAACAGGATCAGTGCTTTTAAAACGATTTAGGTTGCGATTTACTCCTGGAAATTTGATGAGCTGGCGGTCCAGAAAAATCGAGCTACTAAGCGTTGGAAAAGATCTTGTTTTTGCAATGAAGTCAACCACAATTACATTTTGTGAGTGGACCCAACGACATCCTTACTGTTGATCTAAATCGGTCCAAATGGGCTCTTAAGCGTGGTTTGATTCAGGCCTAAGTTTTTCCAAGCGTTATTATGCAAGCAACTTGCTGAATTCTGATTGATTTGGCATTGAAAAAAGTTGGAAATTTGCGTCCAAACTGTTCTGGAGTTCAGAACCTAATATATACTGTTGTAACAGTAGCTTTATACGCTATACAAAATTATGGTTTATATTCAATCATATTCAAATAATTTCCTGGAAGACCAACAGCAATTATGGAATTATCATGGGATACTCTATGTCATCCAAACTGTCCTTGAGTTCAGAACTTAAGATCTACTGTTTTAACAGTAGCTTCATCCACAATAAAAAGCTACGAAATGTTTTCAAAAATTTTCAATAAATGTCCTGGAAGAGACATCCTGAGATAATCATGGGATATTATATGTCATCCAAACTGTCCTGGACTTAAAAACTTAAGATCTACTGTTGTAAAAATAGCTTTATCTACTATACAATGTTTTAATATGTATTCAAACATATTCAATGAATGTCCTGGAAGACCAATAGCAATTATGAGATTAACATGGGATATTCTATGTCATCCAAACTGTGCTGGAGTTCAGTCAAGATCACAGAAGCAAGACACAGAAACTACGATAATGTTTTCAAACATATAAGCATAAATGTCCTGGAAAGCGACATTAAGGAGACAATCATGTGCATATTCAATATCATCCAAACTGAGTCCGGGAAGTCAAAATCTTAAGATCTCACCGTTGCAACAGTAGCTTTATCCACTATACAAATGTTATGACATGAAGTTCAAACATATTCCACGAATGTCCTTGAAAGACCAAACAGCCACTATGAGATAACAATGTTGGGAAATTCCATGTCATTCTAACTGTTCTAAAGTACAAACTTGAGACCCTGAGTTGTAACTTTGGACTCATGGTGTCACGACATGTTAAAATAGCAGCCACACGCTATACAAAAATTATGGTTTGTATTCAATCATATTCAATTAATTTCCTGAAAGACCAGCAGCAATTATGGAATTATCATGGGATACTCTATGTCATCCAAACTGTCCTTGAGTTCAGAACTTAAGATCTACTGTTTTAACAGTAGCTTCATCCACAATAAAAAGCTACGAAATGTTTTCAAAAATATTCAATAAATGTCCTGGAAGAGACATTCTGAGATAATCATGGGATATTATATGTCATCCAAACTGTCCTGGAGTTAAGACCTTAAGATCTACTGTTGTAAAAATAGCTTTATCTACTATAAAGTGTTATAATATGAATTCAAACATATTCAATGAATGTCCTGGAAGACCAATAGCAATTATGCGATTAACATGCGATATTCTATCTCATCCAAACTGTCCTGGAGTTCAGATCTTAAGATCTACTGTAGCTTTATCCACAGTAAAAACTACGAAATGTTTTCAAACATATTCAATAAATGCCCTGGAAGAGACATTATGAGATTATCATGGTATACTCTATGCCATCCAAACTGTCCGGGAGTTCAAAACATAAGATCTACTGTTGTAACAGTATCCACTATACAATGTTATAATATGTATTCAAACATATTCAATGAATGTCCTGGAAGATTAATAGCAATTATGAGATTAACATGGGATATTCTGTGTCATCCAAACTGTCCTGGAGTTCAGATCTTAAGATCTACTGTAGCTTTATCCACAGTAAAAACTACGAAATGTTTTCAAACATATTCACAAAATGCCCTGGAAGCGACATTATGAGATTATCATGGTATATTGTATGCCATCCAAACTATCCGGGAGTTCAAAACTTAAGATCTACTGTTGTAACAGTAGCTTTATCTACTATACAATGTTATGATATGTGTTCAAACATATTCAATGAATGTTCTGAAAAGACCAACAGCCACTCATGAGATAGTGTTGGGATATTTTATGTCATTCTAACTGTTCTGGAGTACAAAAACTTAAGATCTTGAGTTTTAACTTTGGACTATAAAAAGTTACGATACGTATTCAACCATGTTCATCGGATCTTCTTGATGGTCAACTATTGATAACTGATATTTATGACTTGATGCCGTCAATTTCGCACTCCAGTCCATTTATTAGCAGATAGCTCATTTCAGAAGGTGAACACCAAAACGTGACGTACCATGAAATTTTTGTGCTTGACTATAACTTCCCACATCTTTGTTGAACAAAGCATTGCCGAATCGCTAATATCTACGACGTGAGAGGCGAACCATTCGTTTTTCAGTCGCCACGACGATCGCTTGATTAGGGTCAAATATTCACCATTTATCATACTCTGAGGTTCAACTCCTGAAGGTTCATAGGTCCAAATCAATAGACTCAAGGGCCGATCACAGATCTCATTATATCCGTTGACCTTCCAGAAGACTCACATAGTTTGTTCAAATATATATTGTTACTTTTTTCAGTCCAGAAAGCTACAGTCGCAGCTGTAGATTTTAAGTTTTAAACTCCAGGATTGTTTGGATAACCTAGAACATTCGGAGATAATCTCATATTGTCTGTCGTTTTTCCAATGTAATCAATGAATATGTTTCAATATACATCGTAGCTTTGCATAGCCCAGAAAGCTATTGTTACAACCGTAGGTCTTAGGTTCTGTTTTCAAGGATAGTTTGGATGCCCTAGACCATGTCATATAACTTTATAATTTTTGTTGACCTTTGAGAATATTAATTGAATATGTTTTAATATTTATCGCAACTTTGTATTGCTTAACCCTTGTGTCCGACAAAAACAAACACCTTTAAGTGCTCAACAGGGTACCCGGGTACCCACCAAATTCAAATGAGTGTAATTCTGGCAAATATTGACCGATTTCAATTATTTTGGCACCGTTAGATTCAAAAACTCAGTTGCTTTATGGGCATTTTCGGAAATGTCCGTTTGAATTTATCTGCTTCTCGGAAATCCGGATTTACGGGGCTGTGGCCCGGTACGGAGACACTATTTAGGAATATCAATTGAATTTCCTGGAATGGGGTTTTGAATCTACGAATCTTTGGCATAATTCCTGAAACCTATTTCTATTCCATTGTCAGACATATGCCGACTTGTTCCTGAAACGGCTATTCAGCAAAAGAGCTTTCCGTGGGGCCTCCAGAGGCCATGAGCATATTTAGAAGGAAACCTTGGCAACATGGGTATCAAAATTCTTGAAAATTCTCCCGTAGGATATTATTCAACGTTTTGTGGCTATTTTTACTCACGGCCACTCGAGGCCCCACGGAACCTGTTCCGGAATGACAGGTCCAAGGGCTAAGATTGAAAAATATCCTACTGGTGAAATTTCTTGAATTTCGATCCCCATATTGCTAGACTTTCCTTCTGAAAATGTTCATGGCCACTTTAGGCCCCACGGGATCCTGTTACAGAATGGCCGTTCCTGGGATAAGTCGTTATTTAATCCACAATGGAATAGAAATAATGTTTAGGAATTATTCCACAGTTTCATCCAAGTTGACATCCATTCCCAGAAGTTCAATTGGTATACCCAAATAATTTCGCCATATCGGACATCCTCGGCAACCCGATTTCCAAACAGATAAGTCCAAATAGCGGCAATGTCCAAGAATGAATGAGTTTTTGAATCTAACGATGCCAAAATAATTGAAATCTACCAATAATTGCCAGATTACAATGTTTAAATTTGGGTACCGGTACCGTCGACACTTAAGAACAAAATCAAAGTCCCCCCGGCCACTTTGTCATCAAAATGTTTTTATGCAAAAAGTTGCCTTACAAGTTTTACTAAAAGTCACTGAATTTCAGTTTCCTTTTTTAAAATCAACTATGCAATTTCGTTATGTAAAACCTGAAAAGGTAGCCGGGTACCATGTCAAACACATAAGGGTTAAAAATTACTGTTACAACTGTAAATCTTAAGTTCTGAACGCCAGGACAGTTAGGATAACCTAGACCATCCAAATATTATCTTATTATGTAGTTTACGTTCGAAAATATTCACTAAATATGCATGAATATGTGAGGTAGTTTTGTATAGCCAAAACGCTACTGTTACTACCGTAGATTTCAAGTTCTAAACTCCAGGACAGTTTGTATTAATTGTAGGATCACAAAGTTAAAAAATAATGACTGTTGACCTACCAGAAGATTCATTGAATATATTTGAATGCACATCGTCACCTTATATAGCCCAAAAACTACTGTTATAATCTTATGTTTTGAACTTAAGGACAGTTTGGATGACCTAGATTAACCAAAGATTGTCACATTATGCCTGTTGACGTTCCACACTATTTCAATGAATATTGTAAAATATATATTGTCCCTTTGCATACTCCGAAAACCTACTGTTACAACTCCAGACCATATGTTCTGAACTCAAGGACAGTTTGGATGGCATCATCCCAGTTTATCTCATAATGTTTTTCAACGTTCGAATTATTCACTGAATATATTTCAGTCCTTAGCGTTACTTTGTATAGCCCGAAAAGCTCTAGTTATCATCTTGAGTTCTGAACTCAAGGACAGTTTGGATGACTTAGAACGTCACAAAATTATAAAATAATGACTGTTGGCCTTCCAAAAGGTTCATTCGTTATGTTTGAATACATATCGTAACCTTATACAGCCCTAAAAGCTACTGTTACAACTGTAGATCTGAAGTTCTGAACTCAAGTACATTTTGGATAACCTAGCACATGCCAGAGTTGAGGTGTGAAGTAGTTCACCTCCCCGGGGAAACGTTAGGCTCCCTTCAAAGGCTGAACGAACTACAACGGAGGAAGCACCCTGCGGCGCGGGATGCGACAGGAAGTCGTAAGCTGTCGTGACATGGGGAACAGGGTAGCCAAGGCCCCAGATGTTCCAACCCCGATCCTGGCCCTGCCTTTCTCGATCGAAGGAAGGACTATATGACCCGAGGTTCAGCAGGTACCGTAAGTGGTCGAGCAGAGAGATCGCGGACGATCTGGCACGGACGTCCCAAACCCTGCTTGGTTCCCAAACTATGTAGACATAGTGAGTGCGTAAAGCACACTAGTCCTCTTCCTGAAGTAATACTGAAAGGTGGGCGGGGGCTCGAGACACAGGTAGGTTTTTAGTGGGTCGAGCAGTTGGCGGCCTCATCCCCACATCCCCCCCTGAGTTCTTTAGGAGTCCGTTAGCAGATTTTCCATCCCGTATAAAAAAACAAAAAGAGCCTCCCAGAGAGATAGAAACATGTTAAACGTTTAGCAACGTGAGTTTTACTATCCTTATGTAACATTTATACCATATTTGCCAAAGACAGTTTCTATTCAGCCTGTGATCTATAACTTACAACCAGATCGCCAGAAGGGTAAAGTAAATCAGGCAAATGTGAAATGAGTGATTGAACCGTGCAGAATTCTCAGAGAACAGAGAACAATCTCTGCCAGTGTGTTTTGATGTACTTAAGTATTCCTGAATACTGTCAGGGCCTCTGAGTCAGTCCTACACGAAATCGGTTGAGGAGAATATCCCATCTACACATGGGCCGGGACCAACAGACTTTACTTCCTTCCGAGAACGAGTGCTTGCGTGAGATTCCTCATCTCTTCTGGGCTCTGCCCATTATGCAAAATCAACTCTAGAGGAATATTCTGATAACAACGTTGAATACGTTGAAAGAGATATCAACCCACCAAACTGTCCCCAACTGAAGCCGATCGAACGCTACTGGGTAATCGTCAAGCGGAACCACAAAAAAAACAGTTGAAGTGCATCCACTGTGCTGAGCTTCATGGCGGTATAAAGGCGATCGTGTTACCGATATCAACAATCTGAATAATTTTTTAGTTTATTTGATATTTTAACATGTTCAGGAATAATAAAAATCAATGCTTTGAAAATTTGAGAATTGTGTTTGCAACTATTTTTCGATACACTTCTTTTTGAATACAGAACGCCATAACTTCAACAGATAGGCCCTGTTCATAAACCACGTAAACTCAGTTTTGAAAATCTCAGACACCAGCCCTCCCCCTCGTAGACTTTTCTCCATACATTTTTTTTTAGAAATTTTGTATGGAGCGTAGACTTTGGTCAAACCCCCCCTCCCCCAAGAAAAGTCTACGTGGTTTATGAATAGCCCCATACTGATAAATTACTTCGAAACTCCAACGGAAATTGGAAGAGTTCCAGATCAGGAGCCTATTCGAAAAGGTCGGTTGTGTAAAAACAATTCGAATTAGTATTCCTCAAATAAGTTGTTTAAGCTATAACATAGAAAAATCAACCATCTTGAATGGCAAATGTGACAAGCATTCGAATGGACGGGAAATTCCATTTATTGTTTCAGAAATATTTTCACCTTATGTGATTTGTAACTGTCAAATTTGCTGCTCTTCGATTGGGAAACGATTCGGCAGGCGATTTTAGGAAGTGAGCTGTTAGTTTATTGGTGCTAATCTGACCTCATACCAGCTCGATAGTATCGCTGAGAAAGAGAGAAAAAGCGGTTTGCTCTAAGCAGTTTCATGAAATTGTCACTCAACTTTTTTAAAGGTCCTATGTTACATTTTTTGCATTGTATACTGGTACGTATCAGCATCATTCGATTTTTAAAACTGAATCTGATGGAAAGATTAACTTCAGCGCTGTAAATATCGCGAAGAGGATGGAAGAGGAGAGAATCCCTCATTGCAACTTAGGACATTTTGAAAAGTTAAGCGAGAATTGCTCTTCATTCTGGTGACACTCCAAGCTACGGTCAACTCGACAGTCAGTGTTCATTTCAAATCGATGACGAATCGGTGGCGATGGAATTCTTTGAGAATTTATCAATTTAAATTACCTCAACTGTCGGGCTAAACATGTTGATGGAAGCGATTTGTAAGGCGTTTTTATGGAAGCTGTGTTCCTCTCCCTTCTTCTGGTTTGTTTTGCTTTTTTTTTATAGATTGCCTATTGTATAGGTCAAATGCCATGTTCATAAAAAAAAATTGAATGAATACTTCCTAAACCAGCTGCAAGAAAATTGCATGAAAAACATTGCAAACCTTTTGAAGGCCATATGAAAATCCATCAAGGAGCAACTTCAAGTCCACCAAGAGATTGAGAAATACTGATCTAGATCAAAAGCTTCGGAGAATAACTATACTATATTTTCCTTAACGAAAAATTCCTGGACCAGACGGGGAATCGAACCCAGCCACCTTCAGCATGATGTTGCTTTGTAGCCGCACATTTACTGACTGAGCTAGGGGAGGACCTTGTGTATCTTGGCTAATAAGACCGGTTGTTCTCTACGGGCATAAGACATGAACAATTCTTGAGGAATACTTGCGAACACTCGGGAGTTTTTGAGGGACGGGTGTTGATGGATTCTGGAAGCGGAGGATGTACTATGACCCCCTCAGTATTCGTAAACTGGTCAATCGAGCCGAATACGCTGGGCACAAGACGAAGAGGGGCAAACGAGCAGGATGGTAAGACCATGTGAAGCATGATCTAGGGAGTACAAGGTGCCCAAGGGATTATAGAGGAGCAGCCCTGAACTAAGAACGTTGGAGGGATATTGTGTACGAGGTTATGTTATACACGAGTAATGCCTCGAAAATAATAACAAATAATATTCCCGAAGAACCTTGATTTGAAATTTGAATCGAAATGGTTTTGAAAATTAGTTTCAATTGACTGGATCCGCATGTCTATTTTCAATCGAAGCGAAAAGTGCTCATCGAACCTGAATTTTGGAACACCTGATAGAAGGTCCATGTGCTTTTTGTACAGGATATCAATATGTCGGAATAGCCACTTCTTGACTTCAAAATCATTAGTTCACTTCCACGATGTAATCCAAAATGATCTAATTGAAAGATTAGATCTTACCTGAGTAGTGAAACAACTCTTTTTTCTTTAAAATTTAATGAAACAAAAACAGCCGATTTGAACACCAGGGCCAAATGGGGTTCGAAAAGCTCCGAATCATATGTGAGTTACTAAGAACTTACCACCACCCCCGTCTAGGTTACGCTTGTTCGTTTGAGATCAATCCCTTAATTAAAACGCGACATATGGACGTTTGAATTTCCAGGAATTCTTGTATATCTTAAGGATTTTTCGTCTTCAATGCGCCTGCCAACATTTCCAACAAATTTGAACTTACCCAAAGCCTAAGCGCGCATATCTCATTAGCAATCAATGGCTTTCGTCGCCCATTATCGAAGAGAACAAAACTCCAAACTTTTACGGCCCATAAACGTTGACACCTTTTCACCCTTCCCGGAACAGTCGTCGCATGTGACCTTTCCATTCCGTTCGGGGTAGGAAAAAACACCAAGGTTTACACTTTGGCTTTGCCAACTGGCAGCGGCGAGATAAGACTCCGATTCTCCGCTCGCAACGGTTCAAGATTGTCAATCCAATTCATATTTAATTGATTGGAAGTAATTTCTGATGTATGGATTGATTGGATTTACCTTTCATCCAGGAGCAGTGCTGCACACGCACGTAGCACTCCGGATCCAGGTGAGATATGTTGACTTAAAGAGGGTGGATTTTTTTTCCCCCGGCTCGCTCCAGTCGGATGATGAATGAGGACAGGCGTGTCTTCATTGGAGACTCGATGCAGCGTGAAATCTTGTTTGGGGGGGTGGCTGCAAAATAGATGAGGCCTGTTGGCAATGGATTCATTACCAGCCCCGGCTTCTCGGTGTAATCGATTGAACGGAATTTTCAAATGGGATTAGCTTGATTGGAAGAGTGATTCGGAACATTGGAATCTACTGGGTTCCGGATGATTTCTTGATCGCTTCTAAATGCACGCAAGTGAATAATGAATGCGTTCGGAGTACACTGAACGATTTCGGGATGTAAAGTTCAACTGACGGAGAGTTGTTTAGTTTTTAAATTCGAAGAATTCTTAGATACCTGTCCTCCGGTAAGAGCTTTTTAATAATTCAAATCGCCTTTCAATTTACCATCCTTGGAATTTTCGGAGCCTCGAACAGTAACGAAGAGCCACCCATTATCGTGTGTCGATTGAATCGGATTCGATTTTCCATTTGCAACCTCACCTTATCAGGGTTGTCAAATTTTATTAGGGCTTTTCGTCCTCAACGGAGTGCTGTAATGCTCACTCGCTCCTGACAACTTGGGGGGGTGAAAGGGGTACGGGTAATAGCTATCTGAGCAGCATCGGTACTTGCTATGACTGCTTCTTCGGAGGGACTCAAAGAAGGACAACCGGACGAGAGTAATGTTTTTATTTAATTTCATTTTTACGAGGAACTAAACGAACAGGACTCCATTCGATTCCGGTCCCACCGGGGGTGGGCGAGGTGGATTTTGTACGGTGCAGTGAATTCTATCGAAACGTTGGCATCGGAAATGCCGGTACGGTTCTGCTTGTTTCGGAAAGTCATGTAAAATTTATGCCGCATTTAGGAGGTTGATTGCAAGGGTGGGTAGGAGACATATTCGAAGGAATTATCAAGTATGGTTGAGCTTTGTGCCATGAACATGATGGTTTGTGAAAGAATGTAATACCCGTTGACAGAGTTGTCGGTAGATAGTGATGCCAGATAGAGGGGATTCCGAAAACATTTAGAATCATGCAGTGGAGCTATGGAAGGTTGTTTGGAAAATATTTATGAACCTGGTGCTTTGCAAGGCCAATTTTCGTTCAAGATCTGACTTCGTCCAAACTATCCGGAAGCTGCTATATCTTACGGTTAGGTACAATCTTCTAATCAATTCTACGTCCCTGTTTTCGCATCAATTTTTTACAATCATTACCGCATCAACAAACCTGACCGGGTCGTTCTCATCGTTCAAGATCCAAAATTCATCCAAACCATTAGGAAGGCTCCAGCACCCCCATCCTTAACTTGAACAGAACCCTTTCCACTGCAACGATGTCCCCGCAAAACCAGCTTCAATTTAGCACCAATTATATGTCGTTCTACTCCTGCTAATTATGGCGCAGCGGCGACAAAGGCAAGAATCAAAGCAAATCTCGGTCTTTCCTTTTTCTGCCACGCGTAACGAGCGCTGGGACACAGCATAAAAACGAATAAAATTTATTTAATGGCTCCTTTTTACCATTGCACACGGTGCTACTAATCGGCATAATTAGAGGTTTTTATATTCAACTAGTGTCCAGGAATAGGAAGAAAATAAAAGGATATCTAATTAGGCTCGTATGACTCGCAGCTCTCCACCCGCTTCCATGGTCAATAGTTTCAATTACCAGCTTTCCTCTCCGCACGCCGTTACGGCCCATTGAAATGGAGGAAATTTACCCAGTTCCATCGCTCTTGAGATTGACACCTCCGAGAGCCGCCCATTGATGCGTGACCAAGCGTCTAATGGGCAGCGGGACCAATTTAACGCTACCTGACGAAGATCATAATTGCGACAGCCTCTCTTTCCAGTCAGATGGTTGTGTGGTTTCGGCCGAGCTGACCCTCGGTTTCGGTTCGGTGCGCTCTTGCGTGTGGGTGGGGAAATTCGATTTTAAATGCTTTAAACACCGTCGAGC
Organism: Aedes japonicus; assembly: GCA_034211315.2. Lineage (NCBI taxonomy): Eukaryota > Metazoa > Arthropoda > Insecta > Diptera > Culicidae > Aedes > Aedes japonicus. Next base: position 125,834 of record JASCZW010004138.1, on the reverse strand, counting down.
CGTCCTGCCAAGGGTTTGATCGGTGAAATTTCCTCCATAAGATCAAAAATCCGTTTGTATTGAAACTCACTTTCCCTCAATTGTTGGGCCGTCGGAATTGTCTGCCAACCCTGAAAATTTCATCTCCGTTGGAATTCAACACCCCCCAAACCGGAAAAAATCAATTAAATTTCAACAATAACCACTGGATCCAGTGTATGTGTGTGTGCACGTGAAGTGCGATCCTGTTGGCGCGTGACGGCCCAGTTTGATTAGATTTGTCGCCACTTTGGAGACCACAATTTGTTTCGAGGAGTCGTCCACTCACGCTGGATTCGCTGTGCAGGTGGCAGGAACATTCCACATCACCGGTGAAAATGTGAAAAATGTCCTCCGGAGGCAGGAAATGAGGGTAGATCTTCCCGAATAGATAAATGCTACACAAAGAAACTGCGTGTGCGTGTTTCTTGGCAGCGCGCACGTGAGCAGGGTGATGGTAATCTCATAAATATTTCACCGATAAAAGGATGCTTTTGGGGTTCATTTCGTGAGAAAAAGGAGGACAGGTCGACGATTTATGAGTCGAGAGGTGAAGAATTATCGAAATTGAAGGGAAGTTGTAGGCATTCGGAACGAAGGAACAGAACTTGTTGGCGTTTGTTTCGGAAGTCTTGCGGTCATTGGGTTGTATGATGTCACTTCTGAATAGTTATTAAGATCTCTCAATAGTTTATTCGCTTATGAGCTTTCGAAGTTTCTATAGATTCCTCCAACGTTCCAATCGAAAACTTCATCGGGCTCAGCAGTATACATTGACTTTCCCTGTAAATTTCTGCAAATTTTCATTGAAAATAAACGAGAAGTAAGTCCAACATCTCTAGGAAGGGTCCACAAATTTCACATAACATCTCTAGCTTCACTCAAAAATGTCTCGAACAGCGTCAAGAAACTTCAATCAAGACTTCAAGAGGTCTCATCAACTACTACTAATAGACATGTTCATCTTTTCTAGAAAAAATTACTAGTTTCTTGGATTGGTTGGATACTTCTTCAAGCAAATCTGAACTCCAAAAATTTCTCAACACTTTTCAAAAACATACCGTTAATTTCTTCAGAAAAAATGTTTTCAACATGTGAAAAAGCAACTTTTGAAATAAAAAGCTTTTCTCGTAGACTCGCAGCAACTCTGAAAATTTGATCCAAAACATAGTTCAATTTCCCCCAGAGATTTCTACAATTTCCTCCAAACAAGACTTGATTTATCCTTTTCCTTGTATACTGGCATGCTTAACCAACGAGATTTTCTCATCAGGATTTGTCATTTATCCTCTATGAACCGTCCTCAATCCTTAAGGAATTACGACACATTTCCGCATTGGAGGCAACCCATACATCCATACTTCTCACACCAAACTCACGAGTTCAAATCTTACCCCGGACAAGTTACGAAAATACCCAAAAAGGGTGACTACGACGGGGGATGAACCAGCCCAGGGCTGAAAATCAGGATAATCAAGGAATTAAAAATATTAAATATTATTATCCGCATTCCCTTATTTTTATCTCTAGTCAAGTATAGTCAGGTCTGGCCTCAACTTTTCTAAACAATAAATCTTGAACTTCACCACTATGTGTTTTTATTTTTTTCAAGAATTTCTCCAAGAATAATCTGCAACATTTTCGAGAAGTGATTTCAAAATTTGCCCGAATGCCATGAACTTCAAAATACTCTGTAAACTATATTCTCTGACCTACCATTAGGAGATTCCCAAACTTCTAAAGAGTCTAAGACTGTTATTGAAGATTTCCAAAAACTCTTAAAAAAAATTTGGAGGGGTTTCCTAAATTTCTTGGAGAATTCCTGAGGTTCGTGAAGAAAATTCCAAAAAAACTCTCAAAAAACATTGAACTTTTTCGAGAAGCTTGCTGAAATTCTTCTTAAATCCAAGACAAGTTACTTAAAATACTTCGAGAGAATTCCTTATCCAAGAAGTTTCCTAAGTTTCGAAAATTATCAGTAGGATTTCAAGCTTATTCAAGAAATTTCCTGATCCTCTCCAAAAGCTTCTCCTAGAAAAAGTTGTTTAAACATTACTAGGAAACATCCTGCACTTCCCCAGGACTTATCCGAGAAAAAATACTGAACTTTCTGAAGAATCTTCATGGACTCCTTCAATAAGTTTTCTGATTATCTGCAGTGAGTTTTCTGAACTTCATCAAAAAGTTTTCTGAATTTAAGAATTTTTTAAACTTCTCCAAAATGTTTCCTTAATTTCTAAAAGAAGTCAAGTGATGTTTCCTTAACTTTCCAAAGAACTATAAACAACTAAAAAAAATCCTAAACCTCAAAGAGTTTCCTGAACATCATAGTTTCTCCAAACATCCAAGAAACCTCCTGAGCGTCTCCAAGATTTTTTTCGAACTACATTTTAGAGTTCTCTGAACTACTTCAGAAAACTGTCAGAACTACTCTAAAAAGTTTCTCAAAGTTCTCTTATAAGTTTCCTTAAATTTGACAAAAGTTTCCTGGACTTCTTATTTTCCTTAAATTAAACAAGAAGTTTTCTTAACTTCAAAATAAATTCTTAAAATTTTGATGCACAAGAAAATTCACAAGCATTCGAAAAAAATACTCAACACTTAAGTTCAGTGATTAATTTATTTTGAAAAATTATGTCAACAGGATATTCCCTTAACTCCTCCAAAAAATCCGTAACTTCTCCAAATAGATTCATGAATTTAATCAATGAGTTTCCCGAACTTCTCTAAGAAGTTTCCTAGATTTTTTAGCTGCTTTAACTTTACCACGGATTTTTGTATTATAAATTTCTAAAAAATTCACGAAATTCTCCAAGAAGTTGCATAAGCAAGAAAACTCCTAAGCTTCTTCAATAAATTTCCTGAAATAAATTACTTCTCAAAGATCACTAACCATCTAGAAGAAGTCGGCAAGATGTTTGCTATACCCCGAACTTCCCCAGGGAGTTTTTTGAATACTTCTAAGAAGTATCCTGAACTTTTCCAAGTTTTCATGAACTTCTCCAAGGAGTTTCCTGGACTTTTTAGTTTTTTCAAATGTACCGAAAAATTTCCATGACATTTTCTAAAGTTTTCAGAACTTCTGCAAGGAAATATCTGATATTCCTAATCACATTATGCATACTGCTCCTACAATTTTCATAAAGGAAAAAACATCTGCAAGGAGCTATTCATAAACCACGTAATTTTCTGGGGGGAGGGGTTGACCAAAGTCTACGCTCCATACAAAATATAAAAAAAATATGAATGGAAAAACGTCTACGAGGGTGAAGGAGGAGGGGGGGGGGTCTACGCGGTTTGTGAACAGGCCCCAAGAAGCTTCCTGGTCTTCTTAGCTTCCGTTTCTTCAGTTCCGACAAATCTTCTCAACATCAAAAATATTCCTACAATTCTCCTTGATGCTTCATAAACAAGGAAACTCACAAGTTCCCCAATACATTTCCCAAGCTTCTCAAAGAAGTTTACTGAACATATAGAAGAATAAGTCTACAAGATGTTTCCTTAGCTTCACCAATTGAATTCCTGAAATTGTCCAAGGAGTTTCCTCAAATTCTTCAAGAACTTTCCTGAACATATAAACTTCTTTAACCTTACTGGTAAATTTCATGAACCGAACGTCTCCATTACATTTCCTAAACTTCTCCACGAAGCTATATGAACATCCCATCTATCTGAAATTCTTTAAAAACTTCTCCTACAAGATTTCACAAAAAACTTCAAAAAAGATACTGGACTTCTTAGTTTCCTAAACTCAAATTAGAGTTTTCTTTATTTCCAAACATATTTTGAAAACCTTCCAAAAAGATTCATAGAGAAGAAAACTTCAGAGCTTCTACAATGATTTTTTCAAAATTCTCAAAGAAATTCACTGATCAGCTAAGAGAAGAAGTCAACAAAATGTTTGTAAAATCCACCAAACAATCTCAAACATATCCAAGGAGTCTCCTGAACTTCTTCAAGAAGTTTCCTGAACTGCTCCAAGAAGTTTTCTGGACTTATTAGCTTCTTTAACTTTACCATGAAATTTTAGGAACAAGAAAAGAATATCACTAAACAATTAGGAGAAGTTAACAAGATTTAATAAACTCCTAAACTTCTCCGAAAAGATTCTTGAATACTTCTAATAAATTTCCTGAACATCTCCAAGGAGTTTCCAATAAGTTTACTGGACTTATTAGTATTTTTAAATTTCCGCGAAACAATATGAAATTCTCGAAAAAAAATCTTGCAGTTCCCCTACAAGTTTTTCTAACTCCTACCAAAAGTTTTTAGGAGTTAGTTATCTTAACTGTAACAAAAAGTTTCTTAAACTTTAAAAACGTTTTTAAAATTTTCCATCAAGCTTCATGAACAACAAAACTCCCAAGGTTCTACAACAAATTTCCCAAGCATCTCAAAGAAGTTCTGTACTTCTAGTAGAACAAGTCATATGATTTATATGTTGCCTTAAGCCCCAAAAACAAAAACAAATCCTAAAGATCTCCTTTACTTTTTAGTTTCTTCAACATTATCATGAAATTATTTGAACTTGTCCAAAAGTTCTCAAACACGTATCTCAAAGTTCTCCAACAAGTGTCCATAACTTCACGAAAATTTTCCAAAAAGCATACAAGAAAACTCACAAACTTGTACATTAAATTTCCCGTCAAAGAAGGTCACGGAACCTCTAGTAGAATAAGTTGCCCAGATGTTTCCTAAACTCCTCCGAACAAAATCCTGAACTTCTCTCCAGAACAATTCAAAGGAGTTTTCTAAATATATCCAAGTTTCCTGAATTTCTCCTAGCAGTATCCTGAACATCTCCAAGAAGTGTCCCAGACACTTTATATTATTTAAGTTAACATGGAAGTTTCCTAAACTTCTTCATTACATGGTTTTGTATTTCTTTGAGCAGTTTTTAAATTGAAGTTTTAAATTTTAAAGTGAAATTTACAAAAAACTATTCTGAAAGTTCTCTTAAAAGTTTCCAAAATTTTCAATAAGCTTTCTGAACTAAACTGATATAGTTCTGAACTAAGTTTTTATAATTTCTCCAATAAGCTTTCTGGACTTTGTTTCCTTGACTAAACCAAAAAAAAAATCCTTAACCTTCAAAAGTTCACTTAAAGTCTAAAAAGAAGAATTTATCAAGATGCTTCACAAATTCCTCCTAATAATTCTTGAACTTCTTCTCCAAAGAGTTTTCTGATTTTTTCTAAGAAGATTCCTGAAATTTTCCGAGAAATTCCCTGGAATTCTTTGTTTTTTTATTAATTTTTCCAAGAAATTAGCTTAATGTCTGAATTTCTCCAAGAAGCTTTCTGATTTTTTTCAAAAAACTATCTGAAATTCTCTAAAAAAAAATTCTCCATAACTTAAGCAAGAAATATCCTCAACATCAAAAATGATGATGATAATGATGATGAAATACTACCATCTATTTTAGCAAAGTAACTAAAAAAAATTGGGCGCGCCCAGAACACTTACGTGAAACCCGCGAATATAGGGAAGAGAATGTCCTTCTAAAAGCAAAGTCACATCCACAGCACTAGAATCGAGCCCTCGATTGACAGAATAAACCCAATAGATGGGGTCGAAGAGTCCGCGAAATATTAACAACAGGAAGGAGGCAGTTCCATGCTCCATATCCAAATCGTTACACTCGAGTGCCCTGATGGTCCCTCCTTTTTCCCGTTATATATTATGATATGGATACCCTAAACTTCAACAATATTCCAAAAATTATCTCATAATTTTCATGAGCTCCAAAGCTCTACAATGAATTTCCCGAACTTCTCAGGGATGTTCATCGAACATCTCGTATTACAAACTAAACCAAGAAATTGTTTTGGACAACTGTTTTCCGAGAAGATCCCCTAACCCCCCTTGTACTTTTCCAAAAAATGTCATGAAAACTCATTATCTTCTCCAAGAAGTTGAAGAATTCTGGTTTTCCAGCTGTATATTCCGAAGGGTACCTGGGTTTCCTCCAAAACCGAATTCCTAAATAATTTTCCAAAAACTTCCTCAACTTCTATATGAGGTTTCTTAAACTTCTCCAAAAATTTCTCTGAATTTGCTCCTGACGATCCTCTACCTCTAAGCTGTGCCTTCCTGTGACTTGTTCAAATAATTCACCGAATTTCATACATCGAAACATTCAAATTTGACTCACAAAATCCGTGAAATTCTTCCAAAAAGCTTTTTCTGAGTAGTGGATTTGCTCAGATTTTTGTAATTGATTTTGCTGGTAGTTGCAGTAACATAAAATTTAAAGGTAACCGAAGTTTTTCTAGATTTAGAAGGACTGGTTCTGTGTTTCAGCGCGACGGATGTCTGCTCAGCGTGACGACCTTCTTTCCCTTCTAAACATTCGAACAACTAATAGAAGAGTCCACAAAATGTTTCCAAAAATCCTCCAAAAAAAGTTAAACTTCTCCTAGGAGTCTCCTGAATTTCTTCAAGAAGTTTCCTGAACTTCTCCAAGGATTTTCCTGAACATCTCCGAAAAGTTTCCTAGGCTTAGCTTCTTCAACTTAACCATGAAATTTACTGACATTTTCTGAACTATCTGGAGCTATTGCAAAAGTTGCTCAAACGTCTCCTACAAGTTCCCTTATCTTCTCTATGAGGCTTCCTGGACTTCATGGTTTCGTAAAATTCTAAAATATTCTTAAAACTCTTCAAGGAGTTTCATTAACAAGAAAACTTCAAAGCATCTAAAACCAATTTTCCAAACTTTTCAAAGAAGCTCACTGAACATCTAGAAGACACCAAATGATTCTCAAAGGAGTATCTTTGACTCTAATTTGGCGTTTCCTGAAATTTAAAAGAACATCCTAAACTTCGTTTGTATTTCTAAAATACTCCAAGAAGTTTTATGATCCAAATAACTTGAAAGTTTACACAATAAATTACCCAAACTTCTCAAAAAAGTGCAATGAACATCTTGAAGATGTATACGAAACTCAGCCAAACACCAAGAAATTGTTTTAATCTTGTCCAAGTAGTTTCCGAAATTTTACCATGAGGTTTCCTGTTTAGTTACTCCAAAAAGCTTTTCCATTTTTGCCAAGAAAATTACATAATACATAATTCCTGAACTTCTCCAAGAAGTAACCTGAACTGCTCTAAGAAGTTTCCTGAGCTTTTCCAAGAAATTTCCATGAATTCTTAGTCTTTTTTCAAGTAAACCAAAACATTTTTTGAATTTCTTCAAGAAGCTTTCTGGATCTTCCCAAGAAACTATCTGAAATTTTCTAAAAAAAATCTCTTCATAACTTAAGCAAGGAATTTTCTAAACATCACAAATATTCCAAAAACAAGAATTTTCATAAACTCCAAAGCTTTGCAATGAATTTCCCAAACTTCTCATAAAAGGTCACAGAACATCTAGTTTTCACAATTGTTTCGGGCAATTGTTTTCTAGAATATCCCTTGAATCTCCCAAGAAGTTTCTGAAACATTACAAGCAGTTTCCAAAATGTCTCCAAGATTTTTTCAGAACTTCTTCGAAAAGTTTTCAATTTTTTTCCTAGCTGTATTCAAAACTTCTTCGAAAATCTTCCAATACTTCTTGAAGAAGTTTTCAAAACTTCTTAGCAATCGCTTAAAAAGTTTGCTAAATCGCTCCAAGAAAATTCCGAAAACCTTCAAGAAGCTCTTCGAACTTTCCAACTTATCTCCAGGATATAATTTCAAGCTCCGCCAGGAAGTTCAGATTTTTCCAAAAAAATAAACATGAAAAATCCTTAACTTCTCCAAAAAGTGGAGAAATTCTGTAGATATAGCGAATCAAGATTCATATTCCGAAGGGTACGTGGTTTTCGTCCAAAACCGAATTCCTGAATAATTTTCCAAAAACTTCGTCAACTTCTATATGAGATTTCTAAAACTTCTCAAAAAAAAAAAAATCTAATCTCCATATCCTTAAACTTCTCCAAAAACCTCAGAAAGTTTCTCAAACTCCGACAAGTGCCCTTTCCTTTGAGGCTTCCTGGATTTCATGGTTTCATAAAATTTAGAAATATTCGTAAAACTCTCCAAGGAGTTTCATGAACAAGAAAACTTCAAAGCATTTAAAATAAATTTTCTAAATTCAAAGAAGCTCACTGAACATCTAGAAGATGTTCCCGAAACCCAGCCAAGCATCAAGAAATTGTTTTGAACTTCTCAAAGAAGTTTCCAAAATTTTACTACGAGGTTTCCTGATTACGCCACAAAGCTTTCCCAATTTTGCCAAGAAGCTTCCTGAACTTCAGCGAGAACTCCAAAGCTTCTCTAAGAACTATCCCGTGATTCTCCTAAAAGTTTCAGAACTTCTTCAAGATGCTGTTTTTGCGCTTTTTCGACAAGCTCATTGATTTTCTTCTTAACATGGCGATTAAAATTCTTGAAATTCTCCCAGAGTCTTCCTTATTCAAGTTCATGTTAGTAGTTATTCATGTTTGCATTGTATTTTAAAGTAGTTTTTTATAAACTCATTCACAAGAAGTTTTCTGCTCTCATTGAAGACCTTCTCCAGCAGTATTCTGAGATTCTCCTGGAAGTTTTCTGAACTTCTTCAAGAATGTTCTTCAACTCTTTCAACTTCCTTAACTTCTTAAAATGTTTCCTAAGCGTCTTTATTAAAACTTAGCCATAAACTTCACAAACTTTTCCAGGAAAAAAAACCTGGAATTCTTCAAGCAGTTTCCTGAACTTTTCCAAGAAGTTTCCTGGATTTCTTAGTTTCTTCAACTTTACCATGGAGTTTCCTAAACTCCAAAAACATAAAAAAAACAATCGTCAACTTCTCCAAGGAATTTCTTGAATACTTCCAATAAATTTCCTGAACATCTCCAAGAAGTTTCCTGAGCTTTTCCAATAATGTACTGGACTTATTAGTTTCTTTAACATTACCAAGAAATTTCATGACCGTCTCCATGAAATTTTCATAGACACCAAAAAAAAAAAATCGTCGGTTCTGAGCCCTACCTTCTTCCCATTCCACGAGGAACCAATGTCGATCGATCTAGGATTAAAACTCCTTCCTCGATTTCTCCGACGTAGCAGAATAAACAATCTGTAGTTTCCAAAAACACGAGAGAGGGTTTTATCTCATCGCACACCGCCGTTTTCTCGTCATCCTATCGAACAGGTCAGTCTGATCGGGGTTCGGGGATTGTGTCTTAACTTTCGTCAAACTTTCCTTCGGTTAGAGATTACCGCTGCCTCTCGGAAACTAGCTTATGCTTTCATTCCTTTTGGACTAATGTTGATTTAGCGAACGAACCTCCTGACCGGGTCAGTGCAAAAAGATAATAATTTTTCTAAACCCAAGTCAGGCCTTGAGCCAGACTACTCAATCACATATGTATTCTTATAGATTCGCTCGCGTGCTCCAGAAGAATTTTGCCAAAGCATTCCTAAGCGTACACCACAGAAACATCATCGTGAACAACAACAACAACAGCGCCTTGTACCGCTTCAATTTCAAAAGAATCACCCTCTTCGCATTTTTGCATCAAATTAGATCCCTCCAGCTATGGCCAATGCAGCGAAACCAACACCAGTCTCGAATAGCTCACCGCTCCCTCCTTCCGTTCCTGTTGCCTCGTCTTTCGGGCATCAACCGGAATCAAAAGGCTTGTTGCTCATGTTTACTTTTCTTTCGTTTGTGCGTTACCTGAACCCTTGGCGTTTCTTTTTCTTTGTTGTTTCTGTTTGCTGCAAGGAAGAAGAGATGACTCCTTTCATGTGTGAAAAATCCGGTGGCCGGGGCTAATTATTGCACCGCCCCAGTAGCGAATCAAATGAGGGTGGTGTTGATGGGCTGTGTTATTTCGTTGTTTTTTTTTTTTTTTGTTTTTCTCTGAGCTAGAGAAACCAGATCTGACTGCCGGGCCGTGTCTGTTCCAAACGATTCCTAGGAGATGCACACGACCGGAGCAGTGCGTACGTGGAAAGGGTTAATTAGACACGTGGATTGCATGTTTACCTTTCTCGCACGGCTCCGGTGGTGTTGTTTGCTCTGCCGCTCTCCAGGGCGCTTCAAAGTATTTTTTCTTACGGCTGTTCTGGAATTTCTGCGATTCCAATTACATTTGTTTTCCCCATTTCGGTTCCAGTTGCTATCACCCGTGAAAGCTTCATTTGAACGTTAATACATCATCCCGGTTATCATAATAGTAAGGACAATACATTTTTTCTAACTTCCTGATAATTTGGATGAAGTCCGGCCTTGACTTCGAACAATTCAACTGGTCATCCTGGTTGAGATTTCTGCTTCAAATTTTCAGCCCCCACTCCTTCGTCCCAAATGCCACATTTCACGAAACTTCGGCAAGCATTGGCGTTGTTTCAAAAATGTGTCTCTTCTCCGAAAGTAGATCAACGAAAATCCTAACCCTTTATTCGAGTGACATTTTTACCTTAATGAAAAATTCAACCAAACCTTCCCGGCTATGCTCGCATTTTATCCCCATTCCGCCCTGCACAAAAAAGGGGCAAGAATTTTATGATTGATCCTTGAATACTGAGGATTTTTATCGCTCGAATGGAAGTGAATGAATACGGGCCTCCTCCGAAGGAGTTGTCGTCATCAATATTGCACCCGTAGCCATCAAATGCGACTTTGATATGCTGGCTAGATCAAACGGCATAAATCGGATTTTTGTTTTGCGATGTAAATCAAAGTAATAAAAAATGCTCGAAGGCTTTCAAACAGGACCGTTGGCTGGATCGGGTCCTAGATGGATTAGAGGTACGGCCGTAAAAGAAGGTTGCATTCAGGGTTTTACGGTGAATTTACTTCGTAGGTCGTAAAATGCGAGCGGGTTTAAGTAAGACAAAAGATATGGACTCGATGTTCAACGAGGTGATAAATGGAAAGCTGCGAAACAGGAGACTTAAGTGCCGGATGAAGGGCAGAGTGACGGGATGAATTAATGGTTTGATGACGGAGCTTATCGGTGTTTGAATATTGGAAGTCAGGACGCTGATCGATTGGCTTTGTGGAGTGTTCGGTGTTACTATTGAGGAATGTCAATGTTAAAAAAAGCTCTTTGAAGGTTTTATTGCGGTTTTAATGCATTCTTCACGCCTTGGAGTGATTCACAGAACCTTTATAAACAACAAAATTATTTCTTTGGGAGAAATTGATGAGCTTGGAAAATTGTAAGCTGGAACTGAAGCTATCGAAACTGAACGTCATCTAAAGGACCAAGGTTCCTCATTGCGCGTTTCTAAAAGTCAATACAAATCATGGGCAAGTCTGAGGTTCCCAAGCAACACAAAACATCATTGTTGGTTGCAGCAACTTGTATATAACCTAATTGAGTCATATTCAAGGTGCTTCAACCGATATGCAACCAGTGTGCTACTAGAGTTGTTTCATATTGATTTCTAGGTTGGCGTGGGACAAGCCGAGGTTTTGGCAGTTTTTGTTTCAGTACAATCAATACGCCAAATTGGACGCAACAAAGGCCAAACTAAAGATATCGATGCTAGGAAAGAATTCCATAAAAATAGAGTAAATAATTTCGGAAGAATTTATATGGATAAAAGTTGCCTAACCTTTATAAAATAAATATCCTGAACATAATTCATTAATGGAATTCCTGTAGTATTCTGAGACTAACACATTCTTATCTCTTTTCATTGGCTCTGAACTCTCGTAGGAATGTTCCTTAAAAATTTCTGACGCAATATCTTCACCTTTCTACAGAATTTTTCTCTAACTAACTAAGCCCTTTTTGTTGATAATTCCTTTTCTGGATATCATTGAGGAAGTTATACTGACTTTTTGATTTCCTCAAATGTTTCTAGAACTTAAAAACTTTTGAGATAGTTCCTGATCGTTTCCAAACACGAGCTTTGAATATCTGTAGATATTGTTGGATGGAATATGCTACAATGGTCCACTTATTCTATTGGTTCTGAAAATAATATTACAAGAAAGTTTATCAACTAATTTTCTTGACTTCTTTTCTAAAAAGTACTCTACAACATCATGCAAAAAGTTTCTTAAACTCCATTAAAAAAAAAAAAAAAAGATTCGTTTACCCAGATTCGTGAATTGCATCCTGTAAGCAGTTTACAGAACAGGTTCAAAAATTATGCCCCAAATAGTTCACGTAATTTCTTGAAAAATAAGCGCTCACGTCTTCTCCAAAAAAAAAAAACTCCGGCGTATCTCCAAGATACTGTTTAAGTATGTCTCATCACTAACAGTGATTTTTATCCGCATAGAAGGTTCAAAAAGTACTACTAACTTTTCTAATAAGTATTCTAAACCTCTCTTATTATAGATAGAATTACTGGTCGCAATGGTTTATGTTAAAAAGTTCAAATTTTTTCTAAAAAGTTTTCAAAAGTTTCTTGAACGTCTCTAAATAGTTATCTTCTCCAAGAAGTTTCCTGAGCTTCCTAAAGAAGTTTTCCAAATTTCTTCAAAAACTCTCTACTCTTCTCAAAGAAGTTTCGTAAACTTTTCCTATAACTGTTCCCAACTTGTTTATTAGTTCTCTGAGTTTCTCCAAGAAGTATTCGGATATGATCCTTGATGTTTCCCAAGGGCCTGTATCTCTTATCAAAAATGAAAGGTTTCGGAATAACCTCAGAATATCTTCTAAGAGTTTCATGAACTTAATAAACATGTCATCGAACTCCAGCTAGATCCCGACCTTCAGCCAGAAGAGCAACTGAAACTGAATACACAATCAGAGCTGCTTCCGAAAAGTTCTTCAGAAGTTTAAATTTTAATCAGAACAACATTAATTCCTAGAGGGTTTGAGCTGTTTAGTGGAATACTTGTAACTATAAATTAGAAGAAAAATTAGTAATCTCCATTTAATTCCAACTACCTTTGCTTATCTTCGACAGATACGCGTATTTCGTCTACAATGTGCAGACTTCTTCAGTGTCTCGTACTAATAACTCGACTCGAGTCGAGTAATTAGAAGATAAGCAAAGGTAGTTGGAATTAAATGGAGATTACTAATTTTTCTTCTAATTTATAGTTACAACATTGAACATTTTCCCGAAACTCTCTGAAAGGCTTCCATAGCTACTACATATACCGTAAAGAAGTTCTTTGCGTCTCTTTTAAATATGTGCTCATTAAAAAAAGTTCTCTGAAATTTTTCATACTTTATTTTGAACGTTCTGAATATTCATGAACATTTTCTGAAAACCAATTCAGATCCCTGAAAATCTACAATTGATTTAATTCTAGCAAAATATTCTACCTTATGTGCATAATCATTTTCCGAAATATCTTGAAATATATCATAGCTAATCTTCCCAATAACTGTTCCGAACTTTTTCAGGAAATTTTTTGATTTTTGCTATGAAATATTCTTAACTTCTCTTACAGCTTGAAATTGTTGTTGAGTTGAGCTGAACTAATCCTTCATATTTCCCAATTCGTCCGAAAGGTATCTAAACATCTCCAAGAAATGTTTGAACTTCTCCATGTAGTTTCTTCACTTCTCCAAGATGTTTTCTAAATGGATAAAGAAAAAAAACACTGAACTATAACATGTTAATTATATTCTGAAGTCTCCAAAAAGGGGTCGTTACTCCTCCAAGAAGTTTCTCAAACTTCTCCAAAATATTCTTGGACTTTCCTGAAGTGTCCGGAATAACTCGAATATCTTCAAACGTTCTTGGTGTTGGAGTTTTTTTTACACATTTCTTGAATCGAATTCTCCAAAAAGAAATCCTAACTCCTCCAAGAAGTTTCCCAAACTTCTCCAAAATATTTTTGGACTCTCCTGAAGTTTCCGGAATAGCTCGAATATCTTTAAACTTTCTTGGTGTTGGAGTTCTTAGCGCATTTCTTGAATCGAATTCTCCAAAAAGAGATCCTAACTCCTCCAAGAAGTTTCATAAACTTCTCCAAAATATTATTGAACTTTCTTGAAGTTTCCGGAATAACTCGAAAATCTTTAAACATTCTTGGTGCTGGAGTTCTAAGCACATTCCTTGAATCGATTTCTCCGAAAAGAGATCCTTACTGCTCAAAGAAGTTTCCCAAACTTCTCCAAAATATTCTTGGACTCTCCTGAAGTTTCCGAAATAACTCGAATATCTTTAACCTTTCTTGGTGTTGGAGTTCTTAGCACATTTCTTGCATCGAAGTCTCCAAAACCAGATCCTAACTCCTCCAAGAAGTTTCCCAAACTTCTCCAAAATATTCATGGACTTTCCTGAAGTTTCCGGAATAACTCGCATATCTTTAAACATTATGTTGTAGTTCTTGCACATTTCTTCAATCGAATTCGGCAAAAAGAGATCCTAACTCCCCCGAGAAGTTTCCCAAACTTCTCCAAAATATTCTTGGACTTTCCTAAAGTTTCCGGAATAACTGGAACATCTTTAAACATTTTTGGTGTTGGAGTCTTTTGAACATTTCTTGAATTGAATTTCCTGAGATTTTCAATCATTTTCCTGGGTATCGGCAAGAAGATTCCGAATATTAATTAAAAAAAAAACCTCCTTTAAAAACTATGCCTAAGCCTGAATGAAAATATTCTGTACAAAACGAAGAATATCTCCCAAAAAATTCTTCAAAATTACCTTGAAAGGCCTGTGCCAAACAAAGAAATTGAAAGAGAACTGAACCAAACAAATAAATTTAAACAGTCGGAACATCTGAATTTTCAACTTTTATTTAAAAAAAATAATGTTCGAATATGAACAAGTAGTTTTTAGCGCATTTTCCAAGGTGTGGGTTGAGTCCATCAAAAAAGTTCACTTTACATTTTCAAACGATACTTTGAACAATAAGAGGATTCCTGAAAATTTTCTAAAACAATTGATAACCCTGCATTTTTACAATTAATTTCATACTCCCTAACTGATCTGTCCAATTTTCGTATTTATTATCCGAAATAACTTTAAGAACATCTTAAGAAAAATATCTTTCCTGAACTTCTACAATAAGTGTTGCAAACTTCAATGAATGACTAAAAAGTTTTTCCAAATCCTTTTGGAAGTTTTCTGAACTTCTTTTATAAGTTTTCTGTATTCATTTTTGAAGTTTTTCAATTTCTTTACAAAAATTGTCAACTTCTCGAAAATTTATTTGAACTTCTCCGGGTAGTTCTCTGAACTTTTCAAAAAAATGACCGAACTGTAACATGTTAATGATATTTTGAAATTCTTCAAGTAGGTGGTTCTAACTCCTCCAAAAAACTTCCAAAACTGTCCCAAAATAAATTGCTGGGCTTCGAAGAATGTGTCGTGGATAACTCTTATATTAAAAAAAAATATCCCAACCCGATTTCTGTTCAACTCCAAAGAATTTCTTGAATATTTTCAATCAATTCCATATGCATCAAAAAGAAGATCTCTGAAACTAATAGAAATAAATCTCGCAAAATGATACCTAATTTTCAATGGAAGTTTTCGGAAAAACATTAATAACATCTCTCGAAAGTTCCAAAAAAGTGAAAAAATGAAAAAGCCATTGAACTTCAACTAGAAAGGCTCTGAACTTCAACAAGAAAATATACTAAGCGATCTTCCGAAAAGTTTTCTTACAAGTTTTCATAACTTTTTTGAGCTTTTCTTTAAAGTTGTCTGAACTTCTCTTGAAACATTTCTGAACCTGTTTTAGAATTTTTTCAGAACTCTTTATTGGAGTTTTCGAATTTCTCTACAGCTACAAGATCCAAAATATCTCTCTTAAACTTCTCAACAAGTTTTTCGAACTTCCTCAAGAATTATTCTGTGAAGCTTTCTGAGCTTCTCCTAGAAGTTTTCCGAACTATCCCTTGAAGTGTCCCAATTTCTCCAAAAAGTTTGTCAACTTCTCCAAGATTTTTTTTTAAATATTCAATATGTAAGTTGTCCAACTTCTACAAAAAGTTTGTCAGCTTCTCTACAATTACAATATCCAAAATATTCATTCTTAGCTTTTCGACAAATGCTCCGAACTTCTTCAAGAAGTTTTTTGAATTTTTCTATAAAGTTTTTGGAGATTCTCCCAGAGGTTTTATGAACTATTTTAACAGTACAGTAGAACAGTATCCCAATTACTCCAAAAAGTTTATCAGTTTCTCCAAGATTGTTTTTAATCTTCTCCAAGAAATTTCCATATTAAGAAAGAAAATAACTGAACATTTACATTCCCAAAAAGCAAAATTCCTCCAAGAAACTTTCCAAACATTTCTGAACTAATCCTTGAAATTTGCAAATCTTCAAAAATAAAATTGTCTGCTTCTCCAAGAATTTTATGAACGATTCCAATAAGTATTTCAACTTTACCAATATTTTTTTCAATTTCTCCTGGAAGTTTTATGACATTATAATGCAAATTACCGAACTATAATGCGGGAATGGAGTTCTGAAATTCGAAAAAAAGTGATCTTAACTTCCAAAAAAGATCTGAACTCCTAGAAGAAGCCTCTCAAACTTCTCTAAACAAATAATGTGTACTACTCCAAGACATTTCCAGCATATGTTCAATCAACGTTGGTTACCAAGATTTCTGGTATTAATAAAAAAAAATCTCTAAGGGCACCTAACACGAAGAGAATCTCTGAAAGGTCTATTTATTGTATAAAAAGTCAATGCATTTCAACTAGAAAGTTCTTTAGCTTAAAATAGAAACGAAAATAAAACTAAATAAGCAATTTGAAAATCTTCCGAAAAGTTTTTCTCAACTCTTATTTTTTTGATTTTAAAACTTCTTCCTGATTTTCTCAGCAAGGTTTTGCTTATTTTGCATTAATGTCAACCTAAAGTTCTTAGCGCATCCATGGTGTAGTTTGAGCCGCTTAAAATGATCTCTGAAAATTTCCAGGCGATTCTCGGGACATTCTGTAGATTCCTTTCAATCTGCAGTGTATTTAATTCTTCCAGAATGTTCTGCCCAATGTTCATATTAGTTTTCCAAAGTAAATTGCTAAACATCTTTAGAATAATATCCCTCCTTAACTTCTACAACGAGTGTCCCGAACTTCTTAAAGAAGTTTTCGGATCTCGACGTTTCTATTACTTTCACTTTTTTTTTTTTTTTAAACATGAATTCAAAGGAATTTGCTCGCGTTTACTAGCGAAAATTTGAGAATGTGTTTCAATGTTTTATTTTTTATTTTTTTAAAAGTGATCAAATGAAGTGTTCATTTTAAATTCTCCTAGTTTCCCAATCGTTTCTATTACGTTTAATGAACTGCATTTAGAAGTTTTCAGAACTGCTCTTGAATTCCTTTAACGTAATCCTTGAAGTTTGCCAATCGCTCCAAAACTTTTACAGCTTTTCCAAGATTTTTTAAAATTTATCCAAGAAGTTTCCCAATTTTTTCAAAAAGTTTTCTAACTTCTCGAAGAAGTTTTCCACTGTCTCCAAGAAGTTTTATGAACTTCTAAAGAAAATGACTGAATATCATAGGTTAATGATATTCCGAAATTCTCCAAAAAGTGATTTTAACTCTTTCAGATTCTCAAACTATTCCAAAAATAATATCTTGAGCCCCAATGAAAGTTTCTATTATGTTCTTTGAGCACCTACCTAAATTGATTTTCTCAATAGGGAATACATAATATTTTTAAACCATTCTCTGTGCATTACCGAGAAGATTTTTGACTTCCCTGGCAAACGTGAAAGATCACCAAATCGATACCTTACATTGTAGGGAAGTTTTCGGAACATCTTGAAGTAGACGTGTCTCGAATTTTATAAAACAAAAAAAAGTGATCTTCATCTATGAACAGCATCACCATGATGTTCATCCAGAGTACAGGGTCCAGCGATCGAGTTGGTTGGATATAATAAGTGCCGTAACTTTTTCCAGAAAATGTTCCTGGACTTTGAAGTTCTCCAAAAAGGTTACTGATCTCGAGTTCACTGAGGTATCAAATTAGGAAAATAAATTCGAAAAAAGGTCTGTCAGTCTGAGTAGGATATCACGGATTTTTTTAAAATTTGCTGGCGAATCCAATGAAAGAGTATTTTGTGAATAATTAAGAAAAAATTCAAACAGATTTCAAGGGAATTTTATTCCAATGAACGGTCCTACGTAAAGCTCGGAAACCTTGCCAAACAATTTCGGAGACTTCTTCTCAAATATTTTGAAGATGGGGATTCAGAGCAGGAGAATTATTGAAAAGATACAGTTAGAAGCGTCTCGTTATCAACAGTTCACCTTTTTCATCGAATTCAATCTTCAAAAATACTACGCTGAGATGAGTAATTACTATTATTATTATTTAGATCGTGCGACAGAAGCCCAGAATAGTCGACAAAGTCACTCAGAATTAAAAAAAAAGAGTTCTAATCCGGCAAGAAGTAAAAGGCAAATCACAAAGAAATATTGAATGTGATGAGTCCATATTGAAAGGAGTTTAACAAATTTACGACTCCGAATTTTTAAGCAAAAGGTATAAAGTGAAATTTGGTGAGTCCATTCCGTAAATTAAAAATATCTTTAATTACTTCCGATTTATATCCACTTTGACTTTCGTTGACATTTTTTCGATTTTTGTTAATAATTCAACCAACTATTAAAAATAAAACATCAGCTCCCACAGTCGCTAGATGTGTTAGCTTCTGGAACAAATGAAAATAGTACATCGCGAGAGTTGGAAAAAGGTTTTTCTTTTTCATATCGGTCTATTGATTTCTCGTAGGGTTCGTCTGGTCGGGTGAATTATACTATAGAAAAAATAGAGAAACAGGGAGTTTACTATTTGATTTGATGGTTCATTGGTGATGGTGAACACTTAATTGTTGTGGTATGTTATGGTATGATGATGTGTTATTATTTGACCAAAAAATTTAGATGTTTCGCAAATCAATTGACTACCTGTTCAATCAACAAATATAACATGCGGATAAAGCCGCTACTGGCAGTTCTGAGTATCAACTACACACGGGGTTACCAGATACAATTTTATCGATTGTAAAATAATTTCTTACCAACGGTGGCGAGATCTGATTTAGAGATCTTTTTTTCAATAGATTTAGTAGAAGGCTCAAATTTCCAGAAAGTCTCTACGGAGCCGAGAGTCAAAGATTTTATTTTTGTGAGAACAAAGTTCAAATATTGTTTCTAATTTCGGAAAATTTTGACCGCCTCTGTACAGAAATGGAAACTTAAAGACAAGACGTTTGTGCGCATGTGTCAAGGCTTATCCACATAAGCTGTTTTTAGCCTTTTCTATGCACATCCACAGCCATTCATTTCTGGATTTCTACTGACATCAGACACCAGGCAGTTTACTGACTAAGGTATCCGAGGCTTCCACGACCCAGAACCATCTCCCCGAACAAAACCTGATCCAATCAGGTCAACCTGCCTAACTCATTCGATTCCCATCCGAGTCGTCCGGAATGGAAGGTTTGCATCACGTCCACACGTTTTCGGACCCAGCTGTGTTTTGTTTTCAACAGAGGTGACTCCAGTGTGCACTATGCGTTGCATATGAATAAATGATTTCGACCATGTTTGCCACATTAGGTGTCGTCCGTTTACACACCCATATATACATCTTACGATGGTCGGTCGAGTATGAAACATCCCCGGCTCAGACACCGACCGGCAGAAGGACCAGGTTTGGTAATAAGTTTAAAGAGGATTCCGGCTGTGGCGTTTTCTTGCAACCGAAGGATGGCTTCACCCGTGGGACAGAAGTGCTTTCTCGAGTCCACCTTTCTTCGGTGGTGGTTGCAAAACACACGTGAGTGTGAGTGCTGGTCGGACCAAAGCCTGGAAAGTTTTCTTCGCCGGAGTTCTTATACTGCACTAGAAGAAAAGCCAGAAAACAAACAGATCACCCCAACGACGACAACGACCAAGACAAAGGACCTCAAGACGTTATCGGCACAGAAAGTCACTTTCCAAAGACAGGATGGGGAAAAGGAAGGGTTGCGGTGGGGGTAAAAGCAAGCAAATAAATATAAATAACATTTATTTGAGCGATGCTCTCAAGCTTACTGCACCTTCCGGAAAGGATGAGAGGATGGGACGGAGGAGGACGATATCTATTAAGCATATTTGCTGTCCTTTCGGGCACATACATTCCAGGGGCGCGTGCTCATGTAAACAGTCACTGGGTAGGCTCTGGCGGAAGGCGGGGTGAAAAACTTTTGTTTCCAACGTCGGAGTCCGATCCGAAACCAAACGTTGGTCAATATTGAATCTGTATCAAGGAAGTTCTCGGACGGGTTTCGAGGTAAGAGGTCTGAGCCGGGTGTAATTGTGGTTCAGAAGCCGTAGGTCGAATTGGTTCTACTGGAAGGTGATTTTCATGAACTCCTCCATGAAATTTCATGAACTCCTCCAAACAGTTTTCTGAACTTCTCCAAACAGTTTTCTGAACTACGCTAGGAAGTTCTCTAGGAAGTCTGAAATTCCACAAGAATTTACCTGAACTTCATCAAGATGTTGTCCAAACATATTCAAAGAAATCTATTTTCAATTTAATTTAATTTCAGGTTTAACAAGTTAAAAACTATCTCAAACTTTTCGAATAAGTATCCGCACTTGTTCAAGAAGTCTTCTGAACTAATCATTGAAGTTCCCCAATTTTTCCAAGAACTTTCTTAACTTATCCAAGATGTTCGCCAACATTTCCAAGAAGTTTCCCAACTTCTCCGAAAAGTTTCATGAACATCTCCATGTTTTCTTCTTCATGTCGTTTTCTGAACTCCAAAGTTCTCAAAAACAACGTTTATGTTTCCCCAAGAAATACCCATTGCTACTCCACGACGATTTGCAAAACTCAAATTTTCTACTGCAAATTTTCAAAACTTCTCAAACAAGTATCTAAAGTTCTTCCAAACCGTTATCTAAATAATTCAAGATGTTTTTTCTAGAGGGGGTCAAAAAAAAATAAAACCCTGACTACTCCAAATGTTTCCCAAATATTTTCAAATAGCCTCCTAACGTGTCCAAGAAAATTCCTGAGCCTCATGTAGAAGTCTCCAAGCACCTCCAAGAAAATCTCTGACATGACAAGAAGCTAAAATGTTTCGAAAGTTTCGTGAACTTCTCCAACATGTTTCTGTACTTCCCCAACATATTTCCTGAACGTCTCCAAAAGCTCTAGAACTCTTCCAGGAAGCTTCCTGGAATTATCTAAGAAGTTATATAAGCTTCTTCCAACAAGCTTTCAAAACTTTTTACCAACAAGCTTCTGGGACTACTCCAAAAAGTTTCCGAACATCTCTAAAATAGTTTTTAAGCTTGCTTTAAGATCCTAAACTTCCCTAATTTCCTTTAATTTCCTAAACTTTCCTAGTAAGAGTCCTGAGCCTCTTCAATAAGAGAAACTTTTCGAAGAAGTTTCCTGAACTTCTCCAAACAGTTTCTGACTTTCTCAAAGTATTTATTTCTCCAACAGGTTTCCCAAGCTTTTAGAATTAGTATCCCGCACTTTTTCAGGATGTTTTCTAATAGAAGAGTTTACTGGAAGTAATCATTGAAGTTTCTCAATTTCTCTAAGAATTTTTCTCACTTTCTTCAAGATGTTCTGCAACCTTGTTCAAGAAGTTTCTTAACTTCTCCGTAAAGTTATCCTTATTCTTCAAGAAATTTCTTAACGTCGCCAAGAAGTTTCCTTAACCTATCCTATGAAAGTTTGTTTTTAAAGTGAAGTGAAAATGACTATCCAAATTTTTTTTTGAACTTCTCCAATATGTATTCTGAACTTTTCAAATCAAGTTTCTGAACATAACAAAAAGTCTCCAGAACATACTTTAGGAAACTTTCTGGAATTCGCCTTAAGTTCTCCAGAATTATCAGCAGTTATCTAATCATCTGCAACAAGTTGCATAACCTATGCCAACTAGATCTATAAACTGTTCGAAAGGTGTCCTGAAATTTATTAAAATTCTTCAAAAATTATCCTGAATTTCTCCAATAAGTTTCCTGAACCTCCCAACGGATTTTCTGAACTTCCCAACAAATTTTCTGAACACCTCTATGCTATTTTATCAATTTCTTCAAGAAGTTGAACGTCTCCAAGAAGTTTTCTATATGTTCCAAGAAGTTAAGTAGCCTCCAACAAATTCTCTTCAATGTGTTTTCTGAACTTCTCCCAGATGTTTCCCTAACTTCTCCAAAGGTTTCCCGAATGTGTCTACAACAAATTTTCTTTTCCAAGCAGATTCATGGAATTTTCCAAGATGTTCTATATGGTTCTGCAACAAGTTTCTTAGTATTTGCCAACATTAATGCAATACTTCAAGAATTTTCCTGAACTTCTTTAAGACGTTTTCTGAACTTCTCCAAGAAGTTTCTCTCACACATTTTACGTTTCTCCAAGAAGTTTCTATAGCTAATCCACACTTTCCAAAGTTTTCATAAGGTCTTCAGTACGTATTTTGAAGTTCTCCAAAGAATTAACTAAGTAATGAAACATGTTTCAATAATTCTCTAAACACTGCCCCAAAATGTCTTCTTGCAATATTCTGAACTGCACAAAGCTCCTGTACTTGATCACGGACTAATCTCAAGCATCTCCTAAAAGGTACTGGATTTCTCAAGAGAGTTTAACAGAATTCTCCAAGAAATTTTCTTAAGCTTCTCAAAGAAGTAAATTTAAGTTCTCCGAGAAGGTCACCGAGGTTTCCTGAACATTCAAGTGTTTCCAAAACTCAAGATTTTTTTTTAATTACCCTAAGATGTTTCCTGAACTTCTCCAAGTTGCTTTCTAACCTACTTCAAGAAGATTTTTAAACAGCAGTCAAAAGTTTACTAAACGTCTCCAAAAAGTTTTCTAAACTTCAAAAAAGCATTCGAAACCTCTCCTAGAAGAATCTTTAAGTTCTCCACGAAGTTTATAGTAAATATCTTAAAGGTTCTACTGTTTTGCTCTAAGTTGTTTAAACTCTCTTTAACATATTTCCCAAGCTTTTCGAATGCGTGTTTAGTGTTTTTTCCCCCGAAGTATTTCTTTTAAGTTTTCCAATTTCTCCAAGAAATTTCTCAACTTCTACAAAATGTTCTCAAACTTCACCACTTCCTATAGCTTTTTGAATAGCTTTTTCAAACTTTCTAATGTTCAAATATATACTCTGAACATCCCCAAGAAATCATCTAAATAATCAAAGAAATTTACTAGACTTCTCCAGAAGTGTCCCGAATTTTCCCAGCTAATATCCTAATTGCTACCATGAAAATTTCTAGAAACTTCCGTCATGGAGTTGTTTAAAGAAAGATGTTCTGGATTTCTCTTCTAGCCTTTCCTAATTTATCCAGAATGTGCCACTAGACTTTTTTTCAAAGGAAGTTGCACGAAGTGCTCCAGAAAATGAACCGATGTTCTCCTGAATCAGAAAGGGGCGAGATCGTTTCTTGATATACTCCAAAGATATTTTTCTAACCATCTCCGAGATGTTTTCCTGGACTTCTATGCAATACGTAACTAGCACTCCTCCAGAAGGCTCCCAAAGGTTCTACTTTTCTCCAACGAGATTTCTTTTGAATTCATACTCCGAACTTGTCCAAGATGTTTACATTCGGCCTCTCACGCTAAGATTCCTCCAAAAGGTTTTGTTGAACATCTCCAAGATTGCAAAACTTCGTCAAAACGTGTCCGAGTTTCTAAAGAAGTTTCCGACGGTCTATTCAGTGCAAATATCTAACGTTGTCAACATCAGTTAACTCTGGAGCTTTGCTCCAAGGAGGGTGAAATATCCTCCAGCAATATCCTGAACTTTAGCATGGACTTTCCCACATCCAGGAATTTCTTGATTTTCGCCAAGGTTTCCCAAATATCTCCAGTTGTGCCTGCAGACTTGTCAAAATTCATTTTTGTTCAAGAGATTTTCTAAAAGTATTGAGAATTTTCTTGATACTAGCTTTAAGATGTTTGCCTGAAAATCTCAGCCATGTATTTTTCCGCGAAGTTCTCCCCAACTACGTTACCTAAACTTATCCCTAGTAGCTTTAAAAGCTTACACGTTTTCTCTAACAAAATTTCTAACTCGAATAATTACTCCAGCATTTTCAAGAAGTTTGCTGAACTTATTCTTGAATTTCACTACCAAATTATCCAAGAAATTTCACAAAAATTTCAAGATCGTTCTCCTCCAAGAAGATTTCCAACTTCTCAAAAAGTTTCGTGAACATCTCCAAAATTCCGAAACTTCAGTCAAGACGTGTTCTGAATTTTCTACAAGAAGTTTCCAAAGCCACTTCAATTACTTTTTTTTTTCAACAACACCAATGATTCTTCAGATCTAATAACACGTTGTCTAACTTATCAAATACCGTTTTCTATGGACCTTTCCCAGGAGTATTAAAAAATGTATCCAAGCCATCCTCAGAGGCTTTACCATAGAGTTTTCCGCCTGCATCTCCAAAATTTCAGGGATTCCATTAAGAGTTTTCCGAATGTCTACAGATGTTGCGCTTTGAACTTCTCGAAAAAGATCTTTAAAGTTCTCCACGAATGAACCTAAGATGTCTCCAAATGTTTTATCTGAACTTCTTCAACAAGTTACCTAAACTTCTCTAAAAACTTGCTGAAATATTTACATTTTCTCCAACAAATTTCTTATCGTATAATTACTCCAAACTTTTCAAGAAGTTTTCTGAGACTTATTCTTGGAGTTCACCACTTGCTCCAAGAAATTTCGTTTTTTTTCAAGGTGTTCTCCGAGAAGATTCTCAACTTCTACAAAGAAGTTTGTGGTAAACTACAAATTCCAGACAACTGTCAAGACGGGTTCACGATTTCTGCAAGAGTTCATAACTTGGCAACTTCCATTTTTTCAAAATTTTTCCAATGATTATTCTGAATCCTAACGTTATCTAACTTTCTATCGAGAGAAGTTTTCTAGACTTTAACACACACCAAGGTTAATGAAATGTCTCTAAAACAATGTCACAGAAGTTTTACTGCTTGGAGTTTGCCACATCGTCTGCAATTTATGGATTTCACTGAAGTCACAGTTTTCAAAGATTCTTCAGAGATTTCCCGAACTTCTCAAAACAAATTTTGAAGTTCAGCAAAAGTTCTACACTTTTCTACCAACCGAGGTTTCTTTTCGAATTAAACGCCAAGAACTTTTCCAGCTCCGGAACTTATCCTTGAAGTTCGCCGATTTCTCCAAGAAAGATTTCGAAACTTTTCCAAGATGTTCTCCAGCCTAACACAGAAGGATTCATTTCTCCAAAAGTTTCGAATTAACATTTCCAAAATTCCCAAAGAAAACTTCGTCGAGGCGTTCTGAATTTCTGCAAAGTCAACGTACAGCTGCTATCGATTTTTTCTGCAATTTTATAATGATTATTCTGAATCTAACGTTATCTTATTTGTCAAAGAAGTTTTCTAGACTATTCCAAGAGGAAGTATTCAAGCATCAACCAAGCAATATCTTCTTGGGTTTTCCACACAGGCGCCAGGTCGGATTTGGACTACTTTATAAGGTTTCCCTGGAAACTTCTCAAAATGTACTTGAAATTCTCAAGAGAGATAATCCAACCTCTCAAAATCACGAACATTTTCAGACGTTTCTGAACTGCTTTTGGGAAGGTTTGAAGTCCCCCAAATGATTTCCAAAGCTTGTCAATATGTTTTCTAACTTAACTGAAGTTTTATGATTATCAGTTAATTTAAAAAGTTACCGAAAAAATTGAAGAAAGCATACCATGGCGACAAAATTGAAAATGAACAGAAAAAAGCAAGCAAGTAAACAAATCAATCGCGAAATAAAATTTGAAACGGGCAATGCAATTTGATAATAGTTTAGCGGTAAAATTAAAAATTATAAAAACTTTACGAAAACAAATAATTAATAGCACATAAAAAGAAGGTAATACGTATTGTGTTTAACAAGTTGTAGCATTGAAGAGCAACACGATTAAGACCAGAATTTCAAAATATAAATGTCTTGTAAGGAATGTCATTCAAAAAAACGAAAATTAAAAGTATCTAAATGTGATGCAAACGAGAAATGGGCATTGGAAATGGCTCCATTAAACATATAACACACAGAATAAAGCTTAATTTAGAAGATAAACGAACAAAAAAGATGTGCCACTGTGATGCAATGGTAACGACAGAAAGTGGTTGGATTTCTCCCCCAGTGGTCTGGTATCAATTCCGTAATGTAGTGTAGTTTTTGAGGCCAAAACATCTTTGATCAGGCTGAAATGCTGCCTTTGTCAACCTGCCTCACAGCAGGCCATACGAAAGTGAGGACATAGAAGATACGTCTGCATCAGGGACGGTGATCGCCAGTTCATCGTCGAAAGACAGCGAAAAAAACTGCCGACAACCCGAAAGGCACTCACGACGGCAGGGCACAACTTATCCGGACAGAACGACTCCGCCACCATTACATCGCTGGATGCGTGGGACTTACTAAATGTGTTATGAGGCCGCACCATGTCCCGCCCACTGTCGTCGTAAACGAACAGCGTTGAATGAACATGAACAATTGTCACTCATTGCATTTGTTGATACAGTTGCTGCACGCTAAGCACCCAGTCCTCATGCCTTTACAATTCTTACCACGCGAAATTTGTATATCAACGCAAACGCGTAACGCAACTTGCGGAGAATTTGAATCTTTATGGCTGTGCTGCTCCCGCACAACCCCAGCGTGTCCCGTTGTGATGACATTACAACCAGCACAGGTAGGTCCGTTTCCGGACGACGTCTGCTGCGTCGTGCTGTTTATCTCCTCAGCGCTGGCCTTCTTCGCCAGGTGGTTTATACAATGATTTCTTTATCAACGGAAAGTGGTGGTCCGGTCTGGGTGGAAAAGTTGGTTCAACCATATGGCTCCTCTCTGTTATCATTTGAACGTGGACCCAGTTAATGGTGGTTTTGGCGCTGAAATTTTGGCGGCATGATACGGGTGGTGGATATTACGTGCGTTGAATTACCGTAACACAGTCGTTCAGATGTTTGGAAGGAAAATGGTACGATGATGGCAATACAGCATTATGGTTTTTGGAGACAGCAAAGGATGGTTGCTTAGGTTTGTCGATAGAATTCGATGCTGAATCGAAGAGTGGTCAAACGGATTAATTCGACGAATACGTCGATTAGAGCTTGTAACTTATTCTGGACAGAGAGAATGCGTACCAGCTGATGAAAAGTATTAAACAAGTGTGGAAGAGGGCGGCGATAATGTGGCGCACCACAAAGTAGAACAAAGTACGAAGAAGAAGAAGAGTTAGAAGGCGGCAAAGATAATTGAAATGGTGCTTACTGCTGTTGATGTTTATGTAGTCTCGCCAGATGAATTCTGCCGTCAGGTCGGTCGATGCACCGCACGATACCGCGGCGCGGCAATGATGGAAGTTTACAAATAATCCAACGGGGCTTCTTCTGTTACACGACTTTTGAAAACTTCATCATGCTGAACGCAGAAAAAACGCCGTCAGAGGGCGTTCTCGCGGATTAGTGGACGGGAAGGTGTATCATCGTCGCCATGCGGAGTTGCTGGTGGCTGGCAGCAACGGCATCAGCCTGTTGTTTATTGCCGCGCCTGCGGGCGGATGATGGTGATGTTCAATGGAGAGAACCACGAACAACCGTTATCTGAAAGTTATTAACGCATATCGCACACTTACGTAGAGCTGATGCTCGCGCGCTATGCCTGGCGAGCAAACTCCGTCTGCGCCAAAATTTGCATCAACGCAGCCGCAGATGCCGTTGTCTGTTTCATCTGGCCGGGGCTTCGGAGAGAACAAATCGGTAAGGCGCCCTTCCGGCAGTCGATTTGATAATATGATTTCTGCGCGTCGTCTCTGCTGTCGTCATCGTCTTCGCTCGAGTTCTTCCGCCAGGCTGGAAAGCTGGTGGGCGTTCACGCGTTGGGTGCGCCATATCGCCGTATGTGAAGTCGTTATGTCATCAAACTGATCGATGACGTCACAACCGGTGGTACACCTCTTTGATGTTCTGAAATGCGCGGCGGGCAACGAGCGCGGCAGAGCGATGATTAATGGACTATTGATTCGAGAACAAGGTAACGCGCCTCCCTTGGCTGGCGTGTGGTAATGCTGATTTTCTGGTAGATGTGGTCGAAGAAATTTGCAGCTTTACTTTTGAAGATAAGTTTCGATGCAAAGAACACAACTGTGACAGGTAATGAATGGTCAATCTCTGTTGGCGGCACTCAGCGTAAATTATCATTCGTGGCTATACACCAATTTTCTGGCATTGATTCTAAATTAATTTCGATGTGTTTTCGATGTTGCCGGGAAATCTTACTTTGATTGGGACCTTATGAGGTAATGGAGGAAGAAGGTCTTTCAGTTTCTGGAGGTTGCTTCATTCAGTTGGTGCTGGTTCAAACTAGATGCAATTTGAAGAGGAAATTCGAGACAGCCAAAACAGGCCCAGCTTCCGACTCCTGTTCTTTAATATTCCGGGACTCTATCTGGCTAACGTAATTTAAGGTAATGACTGACGAAACTCTTACAGAAAAACAACCCGACGGTGAATTTGTTTAAACCGATGAGCATAACGCCGAGAAACGAAAGGCTTAGGATTCAATCTGGATCAGGTTTATAAGTATTACCAATTCCACGATTTTGCTCCTGGCTGAAGTTCGTTTGATTTGAATTTCTCTAACTGTCTATTATTGAAGTTCGATTTTGGTGCACGATGAACCCACACCAGGATTGCGGAATGGCAATGGCTCTTCGCGTGTACTGCCGCAGCAACATCGCAAAAACGAACACGACATTTGTTTGCATATTCTGGCAGTTTGGCAGCCAGCTGGTAAGGCGCCCCAACGAGATATTGAATAAACTATTGTACGGGGTATGATCCACTTGAGCCAGCCAATAATGTTCACGAAAACTCTTTGGAGAAGTTAGAGAAATCTCCCTGGAGAGGTTGGAGAACATCTATCAGACAGTTTTGAAATTTCTTGGAGAAATTGGTGAACTGCATAGGATAAGTCTGAAAAACTATCTTGAGTATCACTGAAAGAAAAGGTTGCCAGAAAAGGTACAACTGTTTTGGAGCATCTTGAAGAAAATTAAGTAACTTGTTGAAATAGTTAGAGACTTTCATTTTGAGATGTTCAGAGACATCTTAGAGTGTATCAAGGGACATCACCGATACTCACCGAAAACACACGAAGAAATCCGTTCATTTTCGGAGAACTTCGAAGATCTTTTTTGAGAAGTTCAGCGCATCTTAGAGACATTTGGAAACTTCTTTAGTGAGCAATCCAGGAATTTTTGGGAGCTGTATGGAAAACTCAGCAGGTAAAGTTCTGGATATTGCTTGGAGAAGTTTGGATTACTAACTGGAAAAGCTCCAAAAAACTTCCCGCTTGTCGGTAAGAGATGCCGATGGATTGGACAAAATTCAAGAATCAGGTATTGGATAATTTTTGTAGGCTTCGCTTTTTGGGGTAGCTATGAGAAACTTCTTGTGGATTGTTACAGATTTTCGAGAAAAATCCTCTTGAGGTTTGGAATTTTGGGGATTTTTACGATACTCTTTTTGAGAGATGTTGGAACACTTCTTGGAGAGGATTGGCGTAGCATCTTAGTGATCTTGAAAATTTCTTTATGAAAGACTAGTTCGAGACTGCTTGAGAAAAATCGTGTGTATTCAGCTTCGGAAAAAAACTTTTTGGAGAAAACGCTAGCATTGTTGCGCAGGCTTCTTGAAAAGTATAGAAACTTTGTTGAAGAAGTTCCGGGAAAAACATTTCGGAGATGGTCCCGAAAACTGCCTTGTAGTATGTCAGAAGAAACATCTTTAGTGTGTTTAGGAAACCTCTATGAAAAAATCGGTTCTTTTTGAGAACTTCAAAGAGCTTTTTTGAAAAGTTCCAGGGCGCACATCTAAGGAGAAATTTGGAAAGGCTCTTCAGAGAAATCCAGAACACATTGTTTCAGACAACTCCACGAGTGAAGTTCAGGAAACTTCATGGTGCAGTCTGGATACATGGCTGAGGAGAGAATTTCGGGACACTCCTTGGAGATGACTAAGAAAATTTTCTTGGATTATTTTAAAGATGATTCCTTGGGGAAGTTCTGGAATGTATGTTTGAACCTGCAGAGAGGAAGCTTGTTTGAGCTGCGGAAACTTCTCTGGAGAGGTTCAGAAGCTGCGCCTTGGAAAACTTTTAGGAAAAACTTGGAGATGTTCACGAGCACTGTTTGGACAAGTTGGGAAACTTTTTGGTGAGGTTTGAGAAAATTTGTAGGCGTTGAGGAATTTCTGAGAAATTGGAAGCGCTCAAAAGAGAGATACTTCAGGGAAAAACTCGAGATACGCTTTCCGAAAAAGTTTGGGAAACATGCCCAAAGAAGAACAGCAACTCGAGCAAAAAAGTAAAACCTTTTGGATATTTACGTATAACTTCCTGGAGAAGTTTAGGAGACTTCTAGGAGAAAAGGTTTTTGGACTCTTGTTTGATGTTTTCGGAAACCTTTTGGGAGCTTTTTGATCAAGCTGTTTAAAAATTTCCTCGAATTAGCTTTTTTAGAAAAGCAACTTGGAGAAGTTCAGGAAACATTTTTTAGGGAAATTTAAAGAATATCTTGAGTTTTGGAAACAATTGAATGTTCAGGAATCTTCTTTTAGCAGTTAGGTGTTCTGCTTGAGAACTTCAATTTTCTTCGTTGAGAACCTCAAGAAATTTTTTGAAGAAGTTTGGGAAACTCTTTTGAGAAATCCAGTGCCTTTAAAGGAGATGTTTGGAAAATTCCGTGATGAAGTACAGGAAATTTCTCGGTGGAGTTCAGAATATTGCAAGGAGACATTTTGGGCAGGAAATTTTTCTCATTCAAACGAAATACACATATAAACCAACCATGAGAATTATCCCTACTGTTATGAAAATTTGGTTGCAATTATTAATTGAGAATTATCCCTAATGTTATGAAAATTAGTATGCAGGGGTTTTTGAGGCCGAAGAAGGTTCTTATGATGGTTCGAGATACTTCTCCGCTGGAAGGAGGCCCCGTATGAGGCATTAAGGGGTTTCTGCAAAGATAGTGTTCTAGATATGTCTTCGAGATAGTTTCATCAATCAGTCGGAGATTGTTTTTGAGTATTGATCGTGCGTAGACCCATTCAAAGATCAATAAATGACTTCAGTATTGTTATATTTGCGATAAAAAAAAAGTTAAATTTTGCTTTTAGGAGAACTTTTTTAACAATTTTTTGTCCATTTTGTTCTTACTTTAAAACAACAATGGCTTTTGTAGCTAATTTTACCGCGTAATAAAAAAAATAGAAATAGTGTATCATTGGAGAATTTCGATTTTAAAGTTTTTATAATGCTTTTTTCATGTAAAATTTGTTTTTTCTAGAGTGAATTTTTTCATGACATTTTGATTCCCTACCATTTCTTTTCAGACACTTTTTCTCTAAATCGAACGATTTCCGAGTTTATGTTTTCCTAAAACTGTTGTAAACAATAAGACCTTCTCAAAAGTTACCTTTTGAGTTCAAAGAATATATCCTTATGTCAAAATACATATTCTGTTGGCACTGAATGTTTTTGAGAAATTTCAACTTTCAAATCCAAGCGGCTCGTGTCAAATTTCGACATTTTATGGCCAGCCCTGGAACATTTGGAGATTAGTAATGAACTGGTGATAATGAGGTGACAATAGTATAGAAGGTGCATAAAGACTGTACTCGAAAAATATGAGACACTATGATTAGCTTCGTAACTTTTTGGCGTATGGATAAAAACTGCGTTAAAGTGTTGGATCTGAGCTGAGAGCGGCTGACGAAACCGCTAATAATTCTTACATCAAGACGGACACAAAGCAATTGGATGGGTAGAGTTTTACTTTGCCGCATCCAGGTTGACCGTTCTTGAAGTGGCAAGGAGGAAGAAGATGCACAAGTTCTCCAAATAAGCTTTTGGTTTCCCAGGCCATCTGTGGACGTGGAGGGATGAGCCAGCCATACATTTCAACGGGTACCATGAATGGGAAAAATTCTACCGAGATGAGTGCCTCCATAAGCACCTCGGTCATAGTTTCTAGCACGGTCTCACGGAGGCCAGACGCAATTTTGTCAGATTTTTGGCTTTCCAGCCGACCACGCGCAGCCAGGTGATAGGGCTGGTAGAGATAACAATTTTATTTTGAGATCTGCTTCATCCCACCGAGCTTTCCGCCGGAAATCCTTCGTCCGATTTGTTTGTTTGAGCCGAAGTTTTGAACCATCATAACGTGTAAACTTCGTAGAACACCTGAACCAGCTGGCCTTGAAGAAACAATGGGTAAAAATATCAAAAGAAGTTGGCCGAAATAAAAATAATTCGGACATGGAGAGGAGATCGAATAAACCAATGAAATAAAATCTAAACCATAATGGTGTAGTTGATTCCCTGGAAATTTTATGAAAATCCGACTAAAATGAATGTTTGGCGACCATTTTTGTCTCTAATTTATTCCGTGTACAGTCTTTAATTCAAGTTTTTCGTAAGCAAAACCTTAAAAAAAACCATTGGTCGAGAAATTGCCAGTCGTATTTCAAAAGTTCAGCTACTATTTGAATTTCAAGCATCAAAGATTGTACAGTCTGCATTACATTGAATAAGTCTGAACAACGAACAAACAAAACAACGTAAGTAATCAATACTTACATTAGCAATCAAAATCAGACAGAGCAATAAAAACATATAAACAAGGTATAAGCAACTAAAAAATAAGTAAATACGCACGAATATGCGAAAAAAATGATAGTTTAAAATTGAACAACAACAACAAAAGATAAATACTCAATGCAGAGATCTTAGAGAATCAGACAAAAATAAGTTAACCAACAAAATAAAATAAATCAATTCAAATAAAAACGCAAAGAAACCAAATAATTCCTGGAATCGTTCATAAGAACAAATAATTAATAATGAAAACAATAAAATTATGAATATTAATTAAAATTATACAAAAAGATTGTGGAACAATAGTAAGGAAAACGCAACGAAATTTTCATCCCCACAACAATAATAACAACAACAACAAAAACTGTTGTCAGAATTTAATCCAAGCAATAAAAAATTTAAAAGATACAATGGAAAAAATAACACGAGCGCCTTTCTGTCAAAATCTTTGAAATGATTGACAATATAACAATCGAAAGAAGAAAATAAATGATCACAAAAGCTTATAAAAAATATATCCGGGTTCCAACAGAAGAAAAAAAAAAGTAAGAATTGAAAAATGGCAAATAGCAGGTTCAAAATCGAAAATCAGAACTCAAACATAAGAATCAAAATTTCAAATCTAATAAAACGACAGAAGAAAAAATAAGAATGAGCACCAAATAAGAAAAAAAAAAATCCAAAGTATGAACAAAATCGCTTAGATATGGAAAAATATCAATGAAGAAGTGAAACAACCAATTTGGAAAAGATCTCCTTGAGCCATGCACGGCCAGCCATTTCAACTCAGTCTTGAGTGGTTGTTGACTCACTTTCGTCAAAAGTGGGGTCACTTAAATTTGAGTAAATGTAATGAACAAATATTGTCCAGTTTCTCTTTGAGTGTGTTGTTTTAGAGTGTAGACCTCTAACCACTAAAAGCCTCCCATGGCACTAGTTTTGGTCCTTCCGGGACAACCTTTCGGTCTAACTTCGGGTGAAGCTATGATGCGTTGAGCACTGCGCTGTAACTACACCAAAATAAAAAAAGCAAGATTATAATGCAATTTCGCATGATTTTGTTTCATTTATCGTAATGGATCGTAATTTGGAGAAAAAATGCAACACATCAATTCGCTTTGGAAAATTCGACGTGTACGTGAGGATGCACAGTGTTTTAATTGAGTGTGATAGTGGAGTCCGGAAGTTCAATGGCTCACGATCCTGATTCATAACCGAGATTCGAACCGCAAGCGTCACGACTCTAGACAGTAACAATTCCACCACTTGAACAAGTTAAAAGGATTGGAATAAAAGCCCAACAGTTGCTTCGATTGTCGAGGCACTCAGCGGTACAGCAATGATGCAAATATCGCTCGCACACACTTGTATGGCTTTGTTTATTTCGAAAACGTGTGGTGATGAAGAAGGGCAAATTTGAAGAGAATCTAAATCATGCGGATTTCTCAAGATAGGATTGCAAAAACTGCAATTGCATTTTCTGCCACCATTTCCACTTTTGGGTCTGCTAGGTACTTTATTAGGTAGCTAGACCCTTCTGACCTGTCGCTGGTAAAGGTGCCATCTGTCTCGGAGCTCTGGGTCGATCTGGGACGATCTGGGAGGTCACAGTACTTACAACGTTCCTCTGGACAAGATTATCCGGAGTTGTGTCCCAACCGCTTACGTCGAGACGAGGACATGCGAAGAACACTTGTTCGGCGGATTCCTCTGCGTCAGCCGCAAACCTCTAAAGGAACGGTGGTGCTTTCAAAGTATCTGCGTCAAATCTGGAAGTTGACTTAACCGTGTCACCGATCGAAGTCTATCCGGATGGCGCTCGGAATTCGAGTACGGATCACAACGACACTAGCTCAGAAGCTTCCACTTACGCCCTTATACCGCCGAGCTGTTCAGCTTAATGCGGTATAATGCCGGTATAGCCGTGGAGGCCTTCTTGCAGGCATAATCGACATGGCTTATAAAGGACAGCTTGTCGTCGATCATGAGCTCCAGGTATCTCAGGGACCGCTTTGAGGTGAGACTGAAGTTGCCTGCACTAATCATCGCCTGTTGCTTCGACTTCCTGTTATTGACCACAAGTACCTCAGGTTTACGATGGACTAGCTTTCAGTTCCTAGGAGCGCATCCATCCGTCTACTAGGAGTGTATGGCCGTTAACTTCACGTCTTCTATAGATTATCCACAGACCTCAAGGGTGATGTCGTCCGCGAAACCGACAATCTTTACTTCGTTAGGGATCTTTAATTTCCACACTTCGTCTTACCTTATGTTCCAAAGCACCGAGCCCAGGATAGAACCTTGCCGGCTCCTGAGGTGATTTGGATCCATTCCTGACCCACTTCTGTGTTGTAAACCAGTATGCAATTCTGGAAATAGTTTCTCTGAATCCTGTACAGGTACCCAAGATCCCGGAGATCCTGTACAGGTACCCAGAGCTCGAGTGAGTTGACAATAGCCTCCCAACTGGCGCTGTTGAACGCGTTTCTCACGTCAAGGGTGACCACTGCACAGTAGCGGGCTCTCCACCTTTTACGCTGGAGTGCCATCGCAGTTGTCGATCGTTGACTTGCCTTTTCGGGAGCCAAACTGGTTGTTTGACAGTCCACCTGTACCCTTCGTGTACAACCTGTTGAGAATTACCCTCTCACGTCCCTTATCCGTCGTATTGAACAGGCATATTGTCTGTCGTTTTCAGTCATTTGAGAATCTTGATGGCCAGTTTCAGGATACTAATTGGTCCTGGTGTCTTGTTCAACTTGAGCGACTTCGCTATAACAATGAGTTCATCGTTCGAAACCATCGCCTCGCCTGGAGTATATTATAGATTCTGGTCGAAATGGAAGAGAATTAGCAAACCTTTCGTGATAGGATATTGTTACGGACATAAAAATCCTGAGTCCTGCGTCTTGAGTAAATTAACATATATCGTATGAACGGATGACAGTGGACTACAAGCTAGACGAAATCCGAGGACAACGCGCATAAAATAAAACCATGACATGTCCTCGTCTCATGCCCGTAAAGATCTCCTAAGTAACATTGCCGAAACCATCCAGCTGCATTAAGTTTTATTAAAGTTTTATGGAAGCCACTAATAATCAATTTGGTTTTATTAAAGAAGGGCACCCAGAAACTCCCGAGGTGTTTTAAAACCATTTCCGACCCGCTTCTGTGTTGTAAACCAGTACACGAAACTGGAAATAGTTTCCCAGAATCCTGCTCAGGAAACCAGGAATCCGGAGGCGTCGGAGCAAGTTGGCTATAGCTTCCCAACTAGCGCTATTGAACGCATTTCTTACCTCAGAGGTGATCACTGCACAGTAGCGGACTCCCGTCGCTTACGCTGGAGTGCCAGCTAGGATGTCTTCGTATCATACTGGATGGCAGCCACCGTTGACCTGTCTTTCCGTGTACTTCGACAGCCTGTTGAGTCTAATCCTTTCAAATACCCTACCCGTCGTATCCAACAGCCATATCTGGTGGATAACATGATGACTTCCCTGTCTTTGGCAGAAATACGAGAGTCTGTTGCTTCCAGGCGTCTGGGAAGACACCCTAATTCAGAAGTCTTCGCATTACTACCATGAACATTTCGGGAGCCAGCGAAATAACCCACTGAACTCATCGTTTGAAACGGGAGCCTCGCCTAGAGTGTATTGTTTACATCCACCCATTTGTGCAGTTGACAGCGAGTTTCCGGTTAAGACGGAAGGAAATCAGCAAACCGTTCTCGAAAGGACTATGTTCATACAAAACCTTGGGTTGTCGCAATAAGGGTCTTCCAAAGGTTCAAGGAAAGGATGACAGTGGACAACAAGCTGGACGAAAACCGGGAACAACGCGCAAAAAACAAAACCGTGACATGATCCCCGTCTCCACCGATCTTATCAGCGTCTTGTCACTTAGTACGGGGATGAAGTTTCCCATACCTCAGGGTCTTGTGGAGTCCATGGTAAGCACGACTTCACCAATGATTCCTGGCGAAGAATGATTGGGAGCTGAGAGGTGCTCTCCGGATCTGAATCCATATGATATTTTCGTTTGCTATCATACTATCCAAGCTGAAGGACTTCGAGATTGCGAATTTGGACGAGTTCAAGGTTGTTAACAAGAAAATTTGGGACAATATGCCCATGGCATCAGCACGTACCGTCTGTAACAGTTTCGAAAAGCTGAGGTTGTTAAAGAACTATAAAGGAAGAGTAATTCCGAAACATTTTCTATAGTCAATCTTTCCATAAAATATATCAAGGAACTCAAAATATTGCGTCTGCGTTATTTCAATGTTTTTTGAAAGTGTATCCGAATTTATTGATCATGGTGTATGCGATCTCTATCATGGTCGATTCATCCAAACAACAGATACATCGTCTTCGACGTACTCACGCTTAATCCAACCTTTTTCTGAAACACGTTTCAGCTTGGTGTACTGATCATTAACCGCCTGGAATGTTCGTCCGACAATGTTCCTTTCGTCAGCGAAACAGATGAACTGGCTGGATTCAATGAAAATCATATACATCCCAAGTCCGCACGTTTCATAACACTTTCAAACGCAATATACAACCTAAGGCAGGAAAAATCGTCGCTTTGTCAAAATCCTTTACGTATTTCAAATGAGTCCGATGACGCACCCGATATGTTCACACAGAAGTTTCAACATTTCAAGTCTCATTTCGGCTATTTTTCCGAAGATAAAAATGTTCCGTGTCTTGACGTTTACCAGCCTGTTTATCTCACCGGGGGGAAGATTTCTGAAGAAATTGAGTTTGTCTGATCAACTTTTCTAAAATCTTTATTTCCTAAATAATGAAGATCAAGATGCTTCTGAACAGTACACTCGTGCCACCTAGTGGCAGAATTAGGAACTGATCATTAATTTAAAACTTCAGTCGTTCGTACATTATTCATCGAAGATAATCCCTGGGAGGGAGATCCAAGTCCAAAACGGTTCAATATTCCAAATGTTTGGATATCTGAATTACTCTTCCAAAGACTATTCAAGGACTGCACTACGTTTTTTTTTTCTATTCAGGAAATGACTATTTCGTACTTTTGGATTAAACTAAGAAATTTTCTTGTGAAACCTGCAAATATTGCTATCTTAAAAGAAGTCCTCTGCTTTTTTGTCTGTATTTGGGGACGTATCACCAGTTGTATGCTTTCCAGGCACTCATGTCACTTCAAGACTCGACAGAATTCAACACACCAAACCTCAACTATCCAAACAACGATTACTAAGCTGCGCCCGCCGAAGCCCCGGAAGTGCCCCTCCAAAGTCTGCGCAAAATTCCTGCTGACATTCTGGTGCCTCAGCTCTCCGCTCGAGAATGGGCCGAGCCACGGCAAATCGCGAGGAACCGGTTTTGGCAAGCGTCGAATAATTCCAACCCAACCTTCATGTTTCTGTCGGTCGGGGCACACCGAAATCGACGACACGCTTCGGAGAACTTCAGCTTGTGGTCCATATCAGCTTAATCGTAATGGTTATGACAAGATGATGAGCCACCTCGCCTCATCGTTTCGCCATTGTTGTTTTGCGAAAACAGAGGGGAAAAAAAATCTGCCTCTGTTATGACTCACAATTTGTCACCTTAAGGCTTGTTGTTTTGATTGCAAATTAATTATTTCAACATCAAACTCGCTCTTTCTCCTCGCTTCTCGTTCTCTCGGAAACGAGTTTGACTGGTGCCACACCCGCCTTTCTTTCTGATATTTTTTTTGTAGGTTATGCAATTTCCCCCCCAGCTTTTAACACACATCAATATCAATTAAGACCGTAGGGAAGCTGCGGGGACAGTGCAGTGGAACGGAGGGGTGGAGGATTTTTTTATTTGCTTTCGCCGGTCATCGATGGCAATATTTGAATGGATGTTGCGAAAATCTGCCGGGGGTGGGGGGATCGGAACGGAGCATGCCCTCAACCCCATGCTTCCCTTCCTTTGATCCCTAGGTTGCTCGTTGTCGTCGTCGCTGATGGGACCTGGAGATGCCTGATGGGAATTTGATGAACTGGTCGCATTTGTTCATTAACATTTCTGGAATTCCATCGAATCTGTTGGGTTCGTTGAGGCTGTTTTTTTTGTAATGTATAATGGATTCCATATGCTGGACAAGTGTAATAATTTGCTCTGGAACAACAGATATTTCGTAGTGATTGATAGTACTTGCCACATAACCACCCTAAAGCGAAAATGTTAAGTATTTGTCAACAAATTATTTTAATTCCTACAAAATATTTGGCATCTGGAGCTGTGGAGACTTAGAAACAGTTCATGCATATTTAATTAAAACTTCATCAAACTTTAGAACTTTTACGACTTAATTTTTTCTTTAACCGTACTGAAATGTTTCAATCCAACCTTTCTAAAATGTATGAATACAGATCATTGAAATAAAAATCTAGGAAAAGTTTCATGCAAACTTTTCGAAAGATAATAACTTCTTCCCATCTTCTTTCTACGCATACTTTTCCTCTGTTTTTACTAGCTCTTAATTTTTCCTTCTGTTCCATTTGTCTGTTACATTAGAATGGTATATTATCATTGATTTATCTCTTTATTTGTATATTCCTTCCTTCATCTATAAATTCATTTGTTTTCCTTTGACTTTCGATCTCCTGCTAATTCTGCTTCTTGTTTTTTCATCATATTTCGGTGTTTAGTTTTCTAGATTTTAATGAACAATCTCTTCACTTTTGTGTTCCTCTCGCTTTTTTCTGTTCCCACAATTCGTCTCCACATTTTTGAAAATGTTGCAATTGTCCACCTCTTAATTTTTATCCATATTGCTAACTTTTCGCTTTCTTAGTAAATATTTAACAAGCTTCTTTTTTATTTCCACGTTCCACTATCTCCAATTTTTTCCGCATCTTTTACATGTCGCTTCATTTTGCTATCTTTAGTTATTTTCTTTTGAAAGCGTCTCTATTGAATTTTCGGCAACATTTTAATTGCTCACGCAGAAGGCAAGCAGTTTTCCTCAATCTCTTTTATCCTCATTAACAGTTACCTTAATTTGATTCCTCTCCTACATTTGCTTAATTTTTACTGTGCTTCTGTGTTGATGGTTATCCTTATTTTTCCGCCTTTTAATTTTCCGTTCTTATTTATCTGTTTCATTTTTTCCTTCACTTCTTTGTCCCACCTTATTTGTGCTCTTTTTTTCTTCTACTTTTATCCCTTTTGCTGTTTCTTCGCTCTCTGGATTCCATTTTCTTATTGTTTTCCTTTTCTACTGCCTTAATGTCCATCTGCTTTTTTGATAGCTTGTCTTCTGTTTTCTCGCTTAATTTCTTTTAATTCTGTCCATCTCAATGCCTTTACCATTTTCGGTTGTTTATCTCCCTTCTTCTACTTTGATCTCTCCGCTTCAGAATCTTTGTAACATTTGAATGTTTCCTTTTTTTTTAATTCTGTGCTTTAACTCCTTAATTACGGTTCATATGTGTTGTTATCCCGTTTCTCTGTTTTTTTATTGCTCTGTTTCTTTTAATTATATCCCTCTCTTTCACCTTTGAATATCGGTCTTTTTCT
Organism: Aedes japonicus; assembly: GCA_034211315.2. Lineage (NCBI taxonomy): Eukaryota > Metazoa > Arthropoda > Insecta > Diptera > Culicidae > Aedes > Aedes japonicus. The sequence goes on along the minus strand of JASCZW010004138.1, from coordinate 85,751 downwards.
TCTTTGAATAGCCCTTCTTCTTCGTGTTTTTTTCTGTCATGCTCATCCCCCATATTTTGCTCCCTTTCATCCTCTTTATCTTTTCCCACCTCTATCGCTTTCTGTTGATTTATCTCTCTCTGTTAATCTCTATCTGTATGTTAATCTCTCTCTTTCTGTTAATCACCCTCTTTCTGTTAATCCCTCTCTTTCTTTTCTGTTAATCCATCTTTCTTCTTTATGTTAATCTTTCTCTATCTTCTTTCTGTTAATCCTTCTCTTTCATCTTTCCGTTAATCTCTCTCTCTTTTTCTTATTTCTGTTAATCCCTCTCTTCCTTCGTGCAAACCTCTTTTTCTGTAAATTTCTTTCTTTTTACATTATGATTGCTGTTTAACTGTTCTCCCATACGCAGAGTAACGATTAACGATGATGTTGTTCAGGAATGGAAATCTTTTGTTGCTCAAAAAGTAGACAGTATTTTTTTCCGTTAGTTCCGTTGGAGCATAACAGGTTGCCATTAAGCGTAGGGTACTTGTAAAGCAGTCTCTCTCTCTCTCTCTCCTCTCCTCTTCCAACCCCTTCACTCTCTCTTTTTATCACATTCTCTCTCTCTTTATCACATTCTTTCTCTCTTCATCACATTCTTTCTCTCTCTTTATCACTTTCTCTCACTCTCTTTTTATCACTTTCTCTCTCTCTCTCTCTATCACTTTCTCTCTCTCTCTATCACTTTTTCTCTCTCTCTATTACTTTCTATCTCTCTATCTATCACTTTCTATCTCTCTCTATCACTTTCTATCTCTCTCTCTCTATCACTTTCTATCTCTCTCTCTCTATCACTTTCTCTCTCTCTCTCTTTATCACTTTATCTCTCTCTTTATAACTTTCTCTCTCTCTCTCTTTATCACTTTCTCTCTCTCTCTCTGTCACTTTCTGTCTCTCTCTCTCTTTATCACTTTCTCTCTCTTTTATCACTTTCTCTCGCTCTCTCTCTCTTTTATCACTTTCTCTCGCTCTCTCTCTCACTTTATCACTTTCTCTCTCTCGCTGTCTTTTTATCACTTTCTCTCTCTTTTTTATATATCTTTCTCTCTCTTTCTCTCTATCACTTTTTCTCTCTCTCTCTCTCCCTCTCTCTCTCTTTATAACTTTCTCTCTCTCTCTCTCTATCTATCACTTCTCTCTCTCTCTCTCTCTCTCTCTCTCTCTCTCTCTCTCTCTCTCTATCACTATCTGTCTCTCTCTCTCTATCACTTTCTGTCTCTCTCTCTCTCTCTCTATCACTTTCTGTCTCTCTCTCTATCACTTTCTCTCTCTCTTTTTATCACTTTCTCTCTCTCTCTCTTTTTATCACTTTCTCTCTCTCTCTCTTTTTATCACTTTCTCTCGCTCTCTCCTTTTAACTTTCTCTCTCTCTCTTTTTATCACTTTCTCTCTATTTTTATCATTTTCTCTCTCTCTCTCGCTCTCTTTTTATCACTTTCTCTCTCTCTCTTTTTTTATATACCTCTCTCTCTCTTTTTATCACTTTCTCTGTCTCTTTTTTATCACTTTCTCTCTCTCTCTCTTTTATCACTTTATCTCTCTCTTTTTATCACTTTATCTCTCTGTTTTTATCACTTTCTCTCTCTTCATCTACGCCTTTTCGTCTCTTTCTCTACGTCTTTTCATCTCCTTTTCTACGGCTTTTCATCTTCTCTACGTCTATTAATCTCTTTCTCTACGTCTTTTCATCTCTTTCTGCACGTCTTTTCATCTCTTTCTCTACGTCTTATCGTTTTCTCTTCGTCTTTTTATCTTCTCTACGTCTTTAATCTCTTTATCTACGTCTTTAATTTCTTTATCTAAGTCTTTAATCTCTTTCTCTACGTCTTTTAGACCTTACACTTTTCTTTATCATGTCATTGCTTTCTTCTATTTCAATATTTTTTGTCACATTCTCCTGCAGTTCTTCAAGTCTGAGGAAGCAGCTAGACGATTCACGAATCTGCGTTGCATTAGTGTTAATTGATTTATGTAAGTTATCTCCCTTGAAAAAAAAAAAGATTAGTTGCTATTTCCTTTTTTGATCCGCGCTCCCTCCATTTACCTGCTCTCTCTTTTTATTTCATTTGAACCACCCTTTTTCTAGTTTTGGCAACTTTATGGTTTTTTTTACCGGTCCCCCCCCCCCTCTCTCTCTCTCGCACTTTTTTGAAGATTTTCAACCGAATTTGACTAACTTTAGATTCAAGTTAATGACTGTTTTTGAAAATCAAAATTCCAAAACAATTAGAGAAGCGAACATTTACCAAAGTCAAGCAGACTGATTGAAAAGCTTCAAAATAGTAATCACGAGGAAACCATATACATACTTTTAGACCATCATTCCCTTTTTTCTCTTCTTGTTTTATTCTCTTGATAGAGCTTCATATTGCTCTATAACCATTTTTTTTTGTATCTCATTTTTTTCACTCCCTCTTCTTCTTGCTTTTTTTTATTCCTCTATCGATCTCTTTATCTCTCTCGTCTCTCCTCATCTCTTTACCTTTCGTTTATCTGCTTTCTTCAATCTGCTCTATTTGTATTTTCTCTTCTCAATTTTCTACTTTTTAATCTTCTTTCACTTTTACTTAATTTTCGTTACTTTTCATTTTGTTTCTTTGTTTTACTTCTTTTTTCTGACGCTCTTTCTGCCATTTTGTTAGCATTTTGATCATTGCTTTTCCATGTTGTTTTCCATTCATCTTGTGTCATGACCCTCTTCTGGATATTTTTCTATTTAGAACTAAAATTTAATTTTTTACTCTGCATCTCTCATTCTACTATTCCTTTGCGCTTCCTTATATGGTCCTTCGCTTGCTCTTTTATTTGTGTTTTACTTATTTTGTTCTCCATTCCTCTTCTTATTTCATCCATCTCTTCTTTTGCTCTTGCTTATATACCTCTTCTAGTATTTTTTCTCTCTTCAACATGAATTCTTCTTGAATTTTTCAATCTCCATCTCTGTTTCCACTGTGCCCCTTCTTCGCGTCTCCTCAAGTGCTCCATTGAATTTCTTTCCGTCTTATTTTTCTGCCAGGAAACAAATGGAGAAACCTCCTGATTGATCCTCTATTGGATGCTCAGGATATGTCCCGAACTAATTGGACCTTCCATGTCTAGACAAGCCCTTCTTGAAGAAGCTCTTAACACGTCTATAAATAACTGTTTTTACCCTAGCAAAGGAAAATAACAAGCTGACACGGACAGAAATGATGCATGATTGATATAACTTTTGCCATATTTATCCCAAGCTTCGAAGATATTCCTGACATAGTTCATTTAAATGGTTGTTTGAAAATGATTTGATGTTTATATCAAGCATATATTTCATTTGAATCAACGTTATTGAACATCAACCATTAAATGCTTAAATCAAGCATGCATGTCATTATTTGAATCCGTGTTTATCGTTGAATCACTCATACTGGAAGGTTAAATAGGGCATATAGCACTATAGCTACTGAGCCTCGTGGCTGCCATCCGCACTCAACGACAAAGCGAAGGAAAAAAATATCATGGCGGCGGCAAATCACTCGGTTGACTTGAACGACGACCTGGTTGAAGAGTTTTATGTTGACGAAGAAGTGGTAGAATTATTGAAATCGTTTGGATTATCCGCGGTGGGCATCGAAGAGTTTGTAGGTATGTAAGCAAATTGTAACTATTCTTTAAAGTAGTTTTAATGAATTTTGATTTCAGCTAAAGGGTACGACATTGATGCGCTACAATTAATCGAGCGTGAAGAAGTCAAAGCGCTTCTTCCTCCACCGCGACTAGCAGATCGAACCAAGTGCATTCGAGGATTTGCTGTCCACTCCTAGGGTCGCATGTTGATAAGAATGATATTTCCAATTTTCAAACATTGTTATATGTTGTTTAATTTCGTAATATCCAAAGAATATGTGCTAATTGAGTAAACGTTCCTATAATGGTGGTATTTTAGTGCAAAATGTTCCAATTAGAACATATTGCACTAAAATACCACCATTATAGGAACTTTTATCGTAAATTTAACGATTTTTTTGATTTTTGGAACCAACCAAAATATCATTTGAACGAATCTCTGTGTATGCTTAAACCAACTATTCGATACCATTAGTTCAACCCTCAAAATAAGGTCAAATTTAACATAAACATTATTGAATTTATCATGAGAATCAGAGAGCTGTCAAATCATCAACAATGAATATTGTTGATGTTAGCATAATATGGTTGATTCAACCCTATTTCATGCTCTAATTAGATCATCAATTCTGTTTAACTGAAGCATCCATTATTCTTTGATCTATTGTATTATGCGTGAAACAATCTCAAAAAAGTATTATATAAAAGTCAATGCACAAATATGCTTGATCGGGACCGGAATATTATTGATATGACTTTATTTTTTTCTCCGTGGATAGCATATAAGTAACAAGTTCTGTTATCCCAGTTATCGTTTTGATTTCCGCTGTTATCGCATAACAAATTTAGTTACAACCATTGGCAATTTTTGTTATCATATGTTATCATTTTGAACACACTATTTTTTATGAACGTTTTAAGTTGAATTGTAAAACTATAAATATTTTCAGCATATTTGATCAAGAAATTTAGCTTTTAATCAAAATATTTTATTCAGTTATTAGCATGGGAATTTGATTTCGAATTGATAACATAATTTGAAACTATTTCAATAAATTTGCTTACAATACATGGTTTGTTATCAAGTTGTTCGCAGTGATAACAAAATAAGTTATTATTATGATATTCACCGAGTATTTTTTTGTTATTCATTCTGTTATTTTGGCTGTTTATTCAGCCTCAATGATAACATATTCAGTGATCAAAAAGTGATAACCTGGTATTAGAACTTGTTATGAATTTGGATGGACTTACTCGGGTAAAGTTTAAGAGATATATTCAGAACAGTTCTTGATGAGGCACTTGCTAGGTAGCCTGATAGAGATTTGAGAGATATCACGTTTGATCGAGAATCGCCCAAAATATGGAATCCTAAGATCGATAGTCGTTAATAAAATTGACTCCGTGGGGAAGGGGGGTGGGGTAGTCTTGTGGGACACAAATATGACTGAACTCTGTTTTGTCACTAGCTTCCCGGGTTTGGCATGCTATTTTTTTTATAAAGAAAATACTTAACGGGCATTGTAATTAAGGGGAAAAAGAACGTTATTCGGCTCATTCATAACGTTGCCACATGTGAGCTCTTATTGGAACAGTGCAAGTACAAATCTGTGTGCGCTGTTTTTTTTTCGCATGTTGGTTAATTTCATAATGCAAACTTTACCAATCGGCGATAGCTATGTCCCAAGCAATCCAATTCATGTATACAAAATATGTTATCTCTTCATAGGAGATATTGTCGTGCTCATGAGTTGCATTCGATTGGAGATTCTATTTTATCTCGTTTGTCCAACGCACGTTAAGGAGCTAGACTAGAAATACTAGGATTTTGTCCTCGTCAGAGATAGGCCATGCATTGCACCAAGGACGAGGTGCCATTAAAGTGAAACTAGAGGGAGTCCTTTTTTCATACGATTTATGGGTTAAGTTAATTATCACTTCACGTTTTGGAGACTCATAATCACGAACAAAACAAAACAAACAACGCTGAAATTGCTAACAAATGGATGCTCCAATGGAGCAAACGATTCATGAAAATTTCATGCCTGAATTCGTAATAGTATTTGAGGCTTGTGCTCAGAAAACTTCGAAGTGGTAGGGACTTAATCCCGTATGTCCTTAAAGAAGGAATGGAAGTTTGTATAAGAACGACTCGTAAGACTTAGTTTTTCTGAATGCTAAAATTAATGACCGTTACATCTGAAAAACTGTTTTTTAGGAAGAAACTATGCAACTGGTTCTTGAAACTTCACTAGAACTAGAAATAGGTTTAACAGCAGATGGAGAGTTGGTTGTTAGGAAGTTTATTAAGCCATAAAACCCTTAAGTTTTTACAGGTCAGTATAAACGTGCCGTCTCTTCGTATTGGATGCATATTCATGTACAAGTTGATGAGGCGATCAAGACATTAATTTTTAAACCATCATTCTCCATACAATTGTATAAATTTCTGGTGGAATATCTAAGGAATTGGGTAAAAATTGTTGCAAGCAAATTCAAGAGTACACGGACACAAATCCGTTTCTGTTTTCATGAATAAAAAGTCATGAAACGAACTCTCATCTTATTTTGTGAATTCATGGCT